>ML284465.1:0-24338 GCA_005239495.1 Nicotiana undulata
GTTACGATAAATGATTTTGGCCCGAGGGGCAGTTTTATGAAGATTTTTATTGAGTTTTCAAACAATGATTTACTTCGTTTCCACACTGGTTTTACTAAGAATTTTACTGAGATATACTGATATTGCACTTGTTTCAAAAGTTTTTCTGGAAACTGATTTCGAACTCATTATTTGATGAATACTACGTGGTGACTTGGTGTTTTACTGGTTTGTGGAATTGTGTACATGTTCTGTGTGTTTATATTACTCAGACTGTGATTTATTTTCATTACTACTGAGTTGGCGTACTCATAAAGACTCCCTGTGCCTCTGTGCACAGATCCAGGTACTAGTTCGCAGCAGTAGCTGACGCAGTTGATAGCAGCATTTCACGGGATTTCGAGGTAGCTGTCCAGCGTCCACAGCTTCTCCATTTCCCTTCCTTATTTAGTTTAGCGTTTGATGCAAAGACATATGTAATAGTTTTAGCAGAGTTAGATTTATTTATTCTTAGATGCTCGTGACTATTGACTCCAGTTCTTGGGAGGTTGTTTAGGCTAATATGGGAACGTTAAGACTTATTTATATTATTTATGTTGTGGTTTGCTTGCTTATTATTTAATTGTGAACTAATATAATTGGATAAATGTGTAGTAAAGTGATGGTAGGCTAGCCTAGTTCCACGATAGGCGCCATCACGGCCTATTAGGATTTGGGGTCGTGACATCAGCACTATCAAGAGATAGCGAATGATCTCTAAGGGCCTGATTATCCCTAGCGAAGGTAAACTCAGCAGGAATGATTTCATTGACCCGGGGTTCGCGTAAAGGTTCGTGATGTTCTCTACCTCTAGAAGAAGATCTAGAAGCCCTAGCTCTCGGAGAAGTTAAAGACCTAGAAGAAGGAGGAGAAGTAATTTGGGAAGAGGAAGAACCTCTTGAAGGAGTAGAACCTAAACTCCTCAACCTACCACCTCTTTGGCTCCGCGTCGGAGCAAAAGAGGAGTCAAATCCTCAACATTTATCACTCCCTTAGGTTGGTTCGAAGAAGACATATTTACAAAGACAAGAAAATTACAAATAAGGAATGAAAGTTAGAAGNGAAGAGGGAGTCAAATCCTCAACATTTATCACTCCCTTAGGTTGGTTCGAAGAAGATATATTTACAAAGACAAGAAAAAAGTTCTTTACAAATAAATAATGAAAGTTAGAAGTTTTTCGTGAAAGTAAAGAAAGAGAAAGGGGTATTTATACTCGAAGACAACCATCAAAAATGAAAAAAATAATGATGTGAAAGTCATAATTGAAGGTGTCACTTCGTGACTGATGCAGCCACAAAAGGCCCTAAAAGCGGAGGTGACACGTGTCTTATGCATTAAATGGAAATGACAAGCGACGCCTACGTTCAGAGAAGGATACAATATTTCGAGTGAAGCGGCGGCAAAATATTCCCGCCATAAATGCGTATCCACTTACCAAATATTAATCGATAAATAAATGGTAAGTGGGGGGACTATCTGTATTGATAAAAAAGAGCTTCACACGTATGATAATTCTTGATGACTCAGCCAGCTACGTGGAGCTAGGAAAACATGACAATTGGACAGGTTTTCTATAAAGAGGTGCGGGTCAAAGAGGCACGACGCAATATACCTACGAGGTAATTAGCTACGGGAGACTCAACCTGATTGAGACAAGGAAGAGACACGGTCGAAATGAATCCGGACAGAGCTACGGGCAGATTCAAAGATCTTCAATTAATGATTCACACGTTACACAACCTTCACGCAACAATTACGGTTATTATTTGTAACGTTACATTAATGTCATAATTAATCATTAATGAGTGGTCAATTTAAAAGGTAGACGTTATATTAAGAAATTCTCTATATAAGAGAAGAAAATATAACTTGTAAGGGGAATTCGAACGACAATCATAATACACTTTACTTTCTGCACATCTTAGAATTTTCTATTTACTTACTTATTCATAATTATCATCATTTCTTTAGTTATCAGAAACCCGCGTTTATACTAAAATTAGCTTTGGTCAAAGAATCTGATTCTTTTGTTAAACAGATATACCTCGTGTCTCCGAATAAATGAATAGCCGCTCTAAATATCTCTACTGCTGGTCGGTACTTGGATATGCACAAAAGAGTGCAGAGTGTAGTATCAGTACAACCGACCCCATGTACTGAGTAAGTGTCGAGCCTAACCTCGACGAAGTAGTGACGAGGCTATGACGGGGCATTAACAACATATAGCCTGTGACAATAATATATACAATAACGAAATAAAATAATTCTACACGAACAAGAAAAATATAACTGAGACAATAAACATAAAGCAAGAAAGAATTCTAAACAAATAATTAAATAAATGCTACGACAAAATTAAATAACTCAGCTGCCTTTTCCAAGCTTCGGCTATAAGCAACTCTCAAATAATTTCCAAGCTTCCAAACTTTAGCTTTAAATAAAAATAGTGCCAAAATATGAAAAATAGTAAAAGTAAAATAGTAAATTTTCAAATCTTTGTTTTTCTTTGAAAATCACTAAAAATATAAATGTCCTCCCTTATCGCTCCTTGTTGCGGCGTGCAACCCGCTCCCACCTGTCCACCCTTATTGCTCCTCCCTAAATATATCACCTTTATTGCTCCTGTTGCGGCGTGCAACCCGATCCCACTTGTCCACCCTTATCACTCTTGTTGCGGCGTGCAACCCGCTCCCACCAGACATATCATATCAATTTATGTATAAAGAATTTCACAATTCAGGCCAAGCATTTCACAATACTGTTATTTCCACAATTTCAAACAGAAAACCATATAGCTCGTAAGCTTTAACTAATATCATTTCACAATAAAACCAACCAGAATATATGTAAACACCGTAACGCTGTCAATCCAGCTCAGTCTTTATATACCATGATAAAATCAAGAGAACAACCAACACTTTTAACACACTTACAACAACAATTGGAAATAACTCAATGAAACCCAATAACCACGTGAACCTCAACAATTATGAAACAGTTAAACTGCATTTCTCACAACTTACTCAATATTATCAAAACGAAACCAACAGGAACGTAAATATATATATATATATATATATATATATATATATATATATATAATTCGTAAAAATAATGTCAAACCTCTCAACCGTTCTATATCACAAGGAAACTAGCTAAAACACCCAATACTCTTTCCAATATAACCACAACAATATTTGACAACAAACTAATAAGGCCAAATAGTCATAGAAACAATAATGAACATATAACAATTAAGACAAACACCAATTAAGGTGGGAACGGAGAAGGTATCATGTTTAACAAACAATTTGGGTGGTGCATAGATACTTGTCACCTCACCTATACACCACGCCCATGCATTTCACATAGCAAACAAGTGGGGAGTCATATTCCCTCAAGTCAAAGTTAGACCAAACACTTACCTCAATTTCGCAGGTCACTCACTGCACAATTATTGCTTTTCCTTTTGAATTGACCTCTAACTTGCTCGAATCTAATCACAATTAACTTAATATCATTAACTAATTCTAAAGGAACTAACTTTATTGAAAAAAATATAATTTTTCCTAAGTTTTCTAAAAAAAGTAAAAACCCGACCCTGGGCCCGCTTGGTCTAAACTCGGGATTCGGACCAAATTACGTTTACCCATTCACCCACGAACCCAAATATGCTATTAGTTTTGAAATCCGACCTTAATTCCCTGTAAAAATTTGATTTTTACAAAATTCCCTAATTCTACCCAAACCCTCAATTTTTACCATGAAAAGTTTAGCTTTTGCTTTTAAAGTGATGAAAAACAGTAAGGAATTGAAATAACAAAGTTTAGAATTGATTATCAATACTTTGGGGATGAACCTTGGTGAAGAAAATCGTCTCTAGGGCTTGGTAGTTCGAAAAATGGTTGAAAAATAGGTTTTGTCCATGTTTAACAGTGTATTTATATGACTAGGCAGGCCTTCTATGCAATCGCGGAAGAAGGGAAGCGATCGCATAGAATAAAAAAAATATCCCTGAAATTTTCACTGCGATCGCGGAAGAATTTATGCGATGGCATAGAACAAAAGTTGTCCCCCAGGAAATTAATACTATGCGATCGCATAGGGGGAAAAAAAAAGACCCCCACGATTTACACTATGCGAGCGCGGAGAAGGTTATGCGATCGCATTGAATAAAAGAAGACCTCCACGATTTACACTATGCGATCGCATAGCACTAATTTACTGGGCACCAGAAAATAAAAAACCAACAATTTTTCTTAAGTTCAAAACATCTCGTGGCCTATCCGAAACTCACCCGAGCCCTCAGGGCTCTAAACAAAACATGCACGCAAGTCTAGAAACATCATACGGACTTGCTCGTGCGATCAAATCATGAAACTAACATGTAAAACTATGAATTAAACCTCAAAACTCATCATTTTCAACAAGAAATCTTAAAGTTCAAAATTTCTCAACCGGATGTCTGAATCACGTCAAACTAACTCCGTTTTTCACCAAATTTCACAGTTAGCCTTTTAATATCATAACAAATCTATACCGAGCTCCGAAACTAAAATACGGGCCCCATACCAATGGATTTAAACATTATTTTTTTCTTTAATTCATAAACATTTCAACAAAACAATTTTTTTCAAAAATTGATTTCTAAGGCTTGGGACCTCGGAATTCATTTGTGGGCATACGCCCGAGTCCCATATTTTACTGCGAACCTCTCGGGATTGTCGGAACACGGATATGGGTCCGTTCACTCTAAATGTTGACCAAAGTCAACTTTTATCAAATTTAAATTCCATAAATCACTATTTTCACATAAAAGCTTTCTAGTTTCACGCCTGGACTGCGCACGCAAATCAAGGTATTTAATTTTAGTCTTTTTATGGCTATTGAGCATAGAAAGGAGTCTAATTTTATAAAATGACCCATTGGGTCATCACACGACTAACCTTGACCTATATGAAGCCCAGCTCGCCCAAAAAAAGGGTATCTCTATTTTTAGAAGAATTTTAGAGGCAAGAATACAAGAGAAGCAAGACGGGGAATTCTCCCACGAGTGTTTCATATTCTTCTTCTTAATTCAATTGTTGGTTATGACTTTTTATATTGTAATCTTGCTTATCAGTATGAGTAGCTAATTTGTTATCTAGGGTTGATGGAACCAATTGTTGGATGAAGTCTTGATTATGTTTTGATATAATTGAGCCGTTTTTACTCTATAATTGTTCAAATGTGTTTCTTGTGATTAATCGTGTCTAGTTATCTTATGTTGCTTGATAAAGAACACTTGATTAGATTGTTGTTGAACAACTCCACTTTTGAGTAAGTTAAGAGATTAATTACTTGAATTTAAAAGGCGAGATTAGAGATAAAGAAGCTTTGGTGTGATATTTATGAGTTGTACAAATTGTCAACTAGAGTAGTTCGAGATAATGCTTCTAGTATATTATCGTAATTGATCGAGAGATAATTACGGTAAACAAGAACTCACCATCTTTATAGAGTGTTACGGGGAGATTATAGCTAACGTGTCAAGAATTAATCCGACAATTGGGGAAATCAATAACCCTAGATCCTTTTATCCTTGAATTAAACTTCATTGATCATTTTTATTTTCATTTTTCCTTAGTTAAATAATTTATGTTAATTATCAAATAAAATCTTGAACTCTAAAAATTGTCTGAGCTTATAATTAGCTATACTAAAAGTTGTAGCAAATAGGTTAGTTCCTTGTGGAATTCGACTCCGGACTCTTGAACAAGATTATTTTTGCAGCGACCGCTTAGTCCTTTTTATAAGGCATAGTTGGGCGTGATCAAATTTTGGCGTCGTTGCCGGCAACTTAACGGTGTTATTTATTACAACTTTGAAGAATTGCTAGGATTTTTAGTTTAGATAAATTTTCTGTGGTGTTAAAAATATTTCAATTGAAATTCTCACGTTTGAACTCTTCTGTGACTCAGGTGCATGCACAGAAGCTCTATGAGAGCTGGTGAACTTTTTGAAGGACTCTCAGATCCCGAGAAAGCATTCAGATCGGGCTAACAAGAAGGGCAAACAGCTAAAACAAGACGAACAATTCTAAATTGAAATGGACGACGTCGAGAACGTCAACGAGAACAATAGGAATGATCGAGTTGACCCAAACATCGGAGTGGTAGCACCTCTTGTGCCAGAAGATGCTCTATATGATTGGGCACAAGCAACTGCTAATAATATGTCCACCGCAATTGCAGTCCCTCAGATACAAGCGGAGACATTTCATGTCACCAATAACATGTCGCGCTTGCTGCAGTATAAAGGGTTGTTCTCCAGGTCGTACATCAAAGACCCACAACAATATCTGAAGAACTTTCTATAAATTTGTGTCACTCAAAGACAGCCTAATGTGACTCCTGAAGCAATCAGATTATTACTGTTCCCATTCTCAGTGACTGGGGAGGCTCAAACTTGGCTGAATTCGCTCCCAATAAACTCCATAACTACTTGGGAGGAACTAGTCAAGCAGTTCTTAAACAAGTTCTATCCACCCAAAAAAACTGCGAGGCAAATTGATGAGATGTTGCAATTCAGGCAGAAACCGACTGAAACTTTGCAGGAAACCTGGGAGAGGTTTAAGGGTATGCTAGTGAAGTGTCCACACCATGGCATCCCAGATCAGATGCTAGGACAGAGATTCTATATGGGTTTGGATGACAGTCTGAAGGCCAATGTAGATGCTTCAGCTGAGGGTGCATTCTTGAGCAAAACATTCATAGAGTGTAAGATTCTTCTTGACAAGATGGCTCAAAATTCAGGCTGGATGACGAGAGATACAACACTCACTCCAATATTGACCCAAACAATACAAATACAGAATTTCAAAGACATAATAAATGATATGATTTTAGAAATTGGTCAGATGAACCAGTGATTGTGACACGACCCGAGACATTGCAACCTCTCCTGCTATAGAATTTTGAGGGTCCTCCTCAAAATTATGCTCCAGTTAGATGGATAGACATCTCTGACTGCTGTACATGTTGCGCTCGGCTGAACTTGCTTCGGAATTTTGAGGGTCCTCCTCAAAATTTTGCCCCAGTTTCTGATTGTGAGGAAAATAAGATTTTTATTGAATTGTGACCGAACCCACAAGGTTGCCTACGTATCCCCTCTTAAACGAGAATCAGGTCGATCGTAGTTCAATTTATATCATTTGCGGAAAACATAGACAATTATACATAGTATCGCTTGTTTGCATCTGAGTTGATAGTTTTGGCCAGACTTTTTTGGTCATTTATGCAAGTATGAGAGCTCCTCCTGTCAATACCCTGTGAACCATGTAAGGACCTTGCCAATTGGGAAAGAATTTCCCTTTGGCTTCTTCCTGATGCAAAAAAATCTTCTTTAACACTAACTGCCCCGGTGTGAACTGTCTCGGCTTGACTCTTTTGAAGGCTCTGGACATTCTGTTCTGATAGAGTTGCCCGTGACACACTGCATTCATCCTCTTTTCGTCTATGAGGGCTAATTTCTCATAACGGCTCCTTATCCATTCTGTGTCGTTGAGATTAGCTTCTTGTATGATTCTCCAAGAAGGTATCTCCACTTCAGTTGGAATAACAGCTTCAGTACCATAAACCAGTAAGTAAGGAGTTGCCCTGGTTGATGTGCGGACTGTGTTATGGTATCCCAATAAAGCGAATGGCAGCTTCTCGTGCCCGTGTTTGAGATTTTATACCATCTTTCTCAGTATCTTCTTGATATTTTTGTTGGCGGCTTCTACATATCTGTTCATCTAAGGTCTGTAGGCGATGGAATTTTTGTGCTTGATTTTGAAAGTCTTGCACATGGCCTTCATCATATCACTGTTGATATTGGAGGCACTGTCGGTGATGATTGATTTTGGAACTCCAAATCGACAAACAATCCGATCGCGGACAAAATCTTCCACGACTTTCATAGTTACTGCCTTGTAAGATGCTACTTCGACCCATTTGGTGAAGTAATCAATAGCTACCAAGATGAATCGGTGCCCATTTTAGGTGGTGGGCTCGATTGGACCAATGACATCCATTCCCCAGGCGGCGAATGGCCAAGGTGAGCTAGTTGCATTGAGCTCACTTGGCGACACTTTTATCATGTCTGCATGTATTTGACATTAGTAGCATTTCCGGACATACTGGATGCAATATGTCTCCATGGTCATCCAGAAATAACCGGCCCTAAGTATCTTCTTGGCCAAGAAAAAGCCATTCATATGCGGGCCGCAGGTCCCAGCATGTATCTCCTCAAGTAGTTTAGAAGCTTCTTTTGCGTCGACACACCGCAGAAACCCCAAATCAGGAGTTCTTCTGTACAAGGTTCCTCCGTTGTGGAAGAAATTGTTGGACAACTTTCGAAGCGTACGTTTCTGAGTATGATTTTCATGCTCCGGGTATTCTCCTTTTGCCAAATATTCCTTAATATCGTGGAACCAGGGCTTCCCGTCTGTTTCTTCTTCAACATGGGCACAATATGTTGGTTGGCTATGGATCCTTACTGGGTTAGGATCAATGAAGTTCTTTTCGGGATGCTGTATCATAAATGACAAAGTGGCCAATGCATCGGCAAACTCATTCTGAATCCTAGGAACATGCCGAAACTCTATGTTCGTGAACCTCTTTCTCAATTCCTGCACATGGTGCAGATATGGCAGTATCTTGGAATTCTTGGTGGCCCATTCCCCTTGTACCTTGTGCACAAGCAAATCTGAATCACCGATTACCAGCAGCTCCTGAATATTCATGTCGTTGGCCATGTTGAGTCCTATTATGCAAGCTTCATACTCTGTCATGTTGTTGGTGCAGGGAAATCTGAGTTTAGCAGATACCGGATAATGTTGTCCAGTTTCCGATACCAAAACAACTCCAATGCCGACTCCTTTGAAATTTGTTGCTCCATCAAAGAACATCCTCAAACCATCATAGGATTCAGCAATGTCTTCTCCTATGAATAGTACCTTTTCATCGGGAAAATACATTCTCAGGGGTTTGTATTCTCCTCCCACAGGATTTTCAGCAAGATGATCC
Organism: Nicotiana undulata; assembly: GCA_005239495.1. Classification (NCBI taxonomy): domain Eukaryota; kingdom Viridiplantae; phylum Streptophyta; class Magnoliopsida; order Solanales; family Solanaceae; genus Nicotiana; species Nicotiana undulata. The sequence goes on from ML284465.1 coordinate 9,067, forward strand.
GCCAGTGCCTATCCCTTGACTGCTTTCTGAGTTACATAAACAATGTCGAATTCACTCAATAGGATTTGCCACTTAGCCAGCTTGCCAGTGGGCATGGGCTTCTGAAAGATATACTTCAAGGGATCCATTCTTGATATGAGGTATGTTGTGTAAGCACAGAAGTAGTGCCTTAGCTTCTGAGCTTTCCAGGTCAGAGCGCAATAGGTACGTTTCAGCAGAGAGTACCGTGCTTCATACGGAGTAAACTTCTTACTCAGGTAATAGATGGCTTGTTCTTTTCTCCCTGCTTGGTCGTGATGCCCCAGAATGCAGCCGAAGGCACCATCTAGTACTGAAAGGTAGAGTAGCAAGGGTCTACCTGGCTCTGGTGGGACCAATACTGGTGGTGTTGATAAGTACTCCTTGATCCTGTCGAAATCCTTTTGACAATCTTCGGTCCAACTAGTTGCAGCATCTTTCTTCAACATCTTGAAAATTGGCTCACATATAACTGTGGACTGGGCTATGAACTGGCTGATGTAGTTTAGTCGTCCCAGGAAACTCCTTACATCCTTCTTACTCTTTGGTGGTGGCAGCTCCTGGATGGCTTTGACTTTTGATGGATCCAGTTCTATCCCTCGGCGGCTGACGATGAACCCAAGCAACTTTCCGGCAGGAACCCCGAATGTACACTTTGCAGGGTTTAGTATCAGGTTGTATTTCCGCAGTCTGTCAAAGAACTTCCTCAAATCAGCTATATGATCTGTGGCTTTCTTGGATTTAATGATTACATAGTCCACATACACCTCAATCTCCTTGTGTATCATGTCTTGAAAAATAGTAGTCATAGCCCTCATGTAGGTGGCCCCAACATTCTTCAGACCGAATGGCATCATCTTATAACATTACACCCCCATGGTGTAATGAAATCTATTTTCTCGGCATCTTCCTCGTCCATCCAAATCTGGTGATAACCGACGAAATAATCCACAAATGACTGGAGTTCATGTTTGGCACAATTGTAGATTAAGATGTGTATGTTTGGGAGCGGGAAATCATTCTTTGGGCTGGCTCTGTTGAGATCCCGATAATTGACACAAACCCTGACCTTCCCATCCTTCTTCGGAACTGGCATGATGTTGGCTAACCAAGTTAGGTATTCAACCACCCTGACCTTGGCCTTGATTTGCTTAGTAACCTCCTCATTGATTTTCATACTCATATCAGGCTTGAATTTCCTGAGTTTCTACTTCATTGGTGGACACATTGGGTTTGTGGGCAAATTGTGAGCCACAATGGATGTACTTAACCCGGTCATATCATCGTATGGCCATGAAAAGATATCCTCATACTCTTTCAAGAACTGTGTATACTCTTCTTTTTCTGACGGCGACAAGTGGATGCTGATACGGGTCGCCTTGATAGTTTCGGAATCTCCCAAGTTGATTATTTTTTATTCGTCCAGGTTGGACTTAGGCTTATTCTCGAAGTATTCTACTTCTTTGACAATTTCCTCGGGTATGACATCTTCTTCCTCTGAATCACTATCCTTTTGTTGCGTTGTCTCATTACATGTCACAGTCGTCGATTCATCAAGACAGGAAATAGTAATGCTGTATAGATAAAGACATGAGAGGAAAATGGTAATAATAAATATTGATTCATTGAAACATAAAAACGATTTTCAATTAAACAATGTTTTGGAACACTAGAGATTTTATTTAAAACAAAAATGCAAAAGGGAAGTCTTCTTAGCAAACAAAATAAACAATGTTGTTCAGCCTTGCTACCCTGGGACTCGTCGGGCCCTGGACGGTCTGACAGTCCAATTTCTAAGGAATGATCCTTTCTCCACAGCTCGGATGGAAGGGCCTTCCTCCTCCTCCTCCTCCTCCTCCTCCTCCATGACAATTACACAACAGCCCATGTCCTCATCCTCCAGGAACAAGTTTCTTAAAGCTGCCAGTGCTTCCTCCTCCTCTGATCCCCATATGATGTCGGCCTATTGGAATGTCTGACTCAAGTGTGTTATAGGCTGCTCCAATGGATAATAAGGACCACGCCATGGTGGCGACCACTTTTTGTACTCTTTCCAAGTGTATCGGTATCCCAGGTCAAAAGTAGTTCCATGACGCTTCGGCTGAATTGGCTTGGAAATGCCCTGAAGATTTTTGCCAAGGCATTTTTCGGGCTCATACCCTCTCTAGTTCATCATACTTGTTATCTTTTTATCCCACCACTTATCTTTGTCGATTGCATTGACTCGCTCAATATGATGATAAGTTTCTCCACCGAGCCTTCTTCTATTCTCAACCACTGGGATAGTTTGGCGGCTGTAAATGGGGTTGCTCCCATCTCCATGGATAATCACCTCCTGGTGGTTCCACTCGAACTTTACTGCTTGATGCAAATTTGACGCCACAGCCCCAGCGGCATGCATCCATGGTCGTCCCAATAACAGGTTGTAGGATGCAAATATGTCCAGCACCTGAAACTCGACATCAAACCATGTAGGCCCCATCTACAGACAGAGATTGATCTCCCCGATGGTATCCCTCTGAGACCCCTCAAATGCCTTCACGTTCATGGTCCCTTCTGGTATAGTCCTTTGCCCAACCTCTTCAGTGTTTTCAATAGGCAAATATTGAGATTGGATCCTCCATCGATCAGGACCCTGGTAATGAAGTAGTCTTCGCATTGCACGGTAATATGCAGTGCATTATTGTGACTCAAACCTTCAGGTGGTAACTCATCTTCGTGAAAAGTGATCTTGTGACTTTCCAGTACCTTCCCCATCATATTAGCCATTTCTCCGCTCGTGATATTATTAAGCACATATGCTTCATTCAATACTTTCATCAGAGCGCTCCTATGTGCTTTTGAATTCTGTAGTAGCGACAATATAGATATCTGAGCAGGAGTTTTGTTCAGATGATTGATGACTGAGTACTCCCTTGCTTGTACTTTCCTCCATAGGTCATCTGGACCTATTTCAATAATGGGAGGTCTGTAAGAGGCCTGTTTGCTGGACTCTCCCAAATGCTCAGGTGTGTAGACCCTTCCAGTCCCAGTCATCCCTTGTGCAACACCAGATTCTTCTATTGTAGTATTTCCTCTTCTTCTAGCTTCAGCTACGTAATCCCAGGGCACAGCCAAGCGGTGTGGTTATCACTGTCATAGTAAATGGAATGGCTACCTTCACCTCAGATGGAATAGGTGCCGCTGCAGGTGGTGCTACTTCAACCTCGAACGGGACTGATGCGGTTACCTCAACCTCTAATGGCGACTGTATCTGCACTATAATGGGATGAGTGTAACTGTGGGCGTCTTGGGATCATCACCCTCTTTGATTAGCCCGATTAATCCCTCTGGATCCCATTCTTTATCCATCTCTATCACATTGACGCCTTCACCCCTGTGATCTGGGAGTGGGTTATTGCGGACATTAGGCGTAGCCTCCTTTGTCTGGATGATTTTGTTGTCAATCAAAGTCTGGATTTTGTCCTTCAATGTGCGGCACTCGTCAATGGTATGTCCTTTCATGCCCGAATTGTATGCATAAGTCTTGTTTGGGTTAACCCATTAGGATGAGTTTTTCGTGGCCACAGCAGGGATGGGAGTGACGTAACCAGCAGCCTTCAATCTTTCATATAGCTGGTCGATGGGTTCAGCAATGGCAGTATATTGTTTGGGTGGTCTACGGTCAAAGTTAGGTCATGGTCTTGGGAAGTTTTGACAGGTTAGAGGTGACTGAAAATGAGATGGTTGGGAATTATAGGTGTGATAAGCAGTAGCTGGTTGGGAGTATCTGGGAGATGAGGGTTGATATGTAGGTGGAGGTGATGGTTGATATGTGGGTGGAGGTGATGGTTGATATGTGGGTGGAGGTGCTTGATATACAAGTGGGGAGGTTCGATATACGAATGGGGTTTTGGGTCCTTGGGCAACCATTACTGTTCTCACGACCTTCTTCTTAGATATACCACCGGACTGCAATGCTTTGTTGGTGGCCTGCAGTGCCTCAAAGTTTGTGACCATCCCGCTCTTGATGCCTTCCTCGATCCTTTCACAAAGTTTGATGATATCAGAGAACTTGTGATTTTCAATAACCATCAGTCTCTCATAGTATTGTGAATCTTGTGCTCTGACGAAGAACTTGTTCATCTGTTCTTCATCCAATGTCGTCCTGACTTTGGCTGCTTCCGGTCTCCAACGAGTAGCATACTCGCGAAAAGTTTCAGTAGGCTTCTTCTTGAGGTTCTAAATGTAGAAGACATCTGGTGCATTCTCTGTGTTGAACCTGAATCGGTCCATGAAATCAGACGCCATTCTCACCCAGTTGGACCATTTCTTAGGATCCTGGTTGATGTACCAAGACAAGGCATCTCCTGTAAGGCTCCTCATAAAAAGCTTCATCTGGATCTTTTCATCTTTTCCGACCCCGACGAGCTTATCACAATAGGTTCTTAGGTGAACCCTGGGATCACCTGTACCGTCAAATATCTCGAACTTGGGAGGTTTGTAACTTTCCAGCAGTTCTACATCCGGCTGTATGCATAGGTCTTCATAGTTTAGACCTTCTATCCCCTTGCCTCCTTTTACGCTTTGAACTCGGTTGGTCAACTTCTTGAGCTCCTCGGCTAGGTTCTTAATGAGCATGTCCTTCTCAATAGATTCTGGAGCATAAGAGATGGGTTGAGTGAAATGACGTAGGGCCTCCACATATATGGGATTGTTCTGGTGACCTGGAGTTTGAGTATAATGGTGATCGTTGGTGGAATCTGGGGTTCAGGAATGACTAGTGGAGTGTTTTGTGGAGTGTGGTAGGTGTTTGGCGAGTACTGTGGTGGGATAGTTTGATTTTGTGGTGGAGTTACGTAATGGTGGGGTGCAGGAGGATTTTGTGGGCGCTTGTTGGGTGTGTTTTGAGGTGGTGGTGGGTTTTAGGTGTTCGGATGACTGACGTCTGGGACGCTGAGTGAGAAGGATAAGTTTGCCACATTTTGGACATGCTCAAGCTCACCTTGGAGTTCCAGTATTTTCTATTCAAGCCGTGAAACTGCATCATTTGGGGCCTGAGTACCCCTACCCTCAAAAGTTTCTGCATGTTCAGCCTGTGTGTTGTTTTCCTTTCTGGTGTTGTTCAAATCTTCCATCTTCGATTTTCCCTTGCCTTTTGGTGGACTAGGAGGAGGAGAAGGTGGAGGGCCCCTAGATCTTGTGTGATAAGCTGATGATGCCAGTATGCACGAACCAACCTTTGGGGAATGAGAATAATCAAAAGAAAGAAAGAAAAATAAATACAAAAGGTAGCCAAGTCAGTAAGTATTCTGAGAAGAATATTTGCAGTATTTAAACACATATTGCGGGAATGTAAATTCGCGTCCTAGTTTGGGAGCCTCGTTGTGCCCGAGGTAGGCCTAACGACAAGTTGATTTGGAGAATTTAGATGCCAATAAATGCCTCATTTCATTAATTATAAAAATAGACGAATCCCAAAACGATACTAAGATAATAATAAAAATAAGTCACTATTGGCACTTGGCCTTATTACATTTAGGAAAGCAAATAAATCTAGCCTACTTGGTCCCAGAAGGACTTTCCCCAGACTCTATCTTCTTGACTCCATCAAATAGGTTCCCCAGCTCGCGCAGACCCAACAGCAGGTAGGCTCTAGCCAAGTGTCCTCCCTCGCTTCCTTCAGCATTCTGGCAGTCTTCGATCCTCTTTATTATTTTGCCTTCCAGTTCCACCAAATCTCGCTCCATATATTCTAACCTTCTTTTGGATAGGATATCCATTTCCTTCCATTCCTTGATCAGCCTCATGTTGTCTCATGTATTTCCCGATGCTCATTCTCGGAGTCATGAACCCTCTTGCATAGTCGGTTGTATTTGACTTGAGCCTCAGCATCTTCATCTATGATCCTATTTCCCCGACCGGTTCCTGGCCTCACTATCCCCTCTAGGTTGTTTTATAGCCATGCTGGGTAGAGAGGTGCACACCCAGCGTGATACCTGTCTGGCTCAATGGCGTTCTTCTCCACAATGATCTTGCAATGCCACATGTGCTGAGCCTGGCACTTGTAAGGGATGTCATCGTCTTGAAAGTCTGCTCTGAAGTGGCTCATTTTTGCAACCCTTGGTACAACCTACTTCCTGCCCGCTTGCCTCATAACTCGGATGGGAACATAAGGGTAGATTCCCCTCGACCCAACCAACACTAAGTGTGGAGCGTCCCTGGACCTGATGATGAACTTGTATGTTGGGAACCATTCAAACATCCATTGTACTTGTTCCTTGGTCGAAGAACTCTACCCATTATTTGGTACTTTCTGGCTGAGCAAACCTGTCTGGAATGTAAGTCATCCTCCTAGGGTGATGGAAGGAAATGTGATCGTTCCAGGCCCTTGGCGGAAATTCTTGGCGATACTGACCCTTTTGAAGATGTTCTAATAACCACAATTGCAGCAACAAATTACAACCCTCGAAATGCTTAATCCCTTTTTGACAGCGGTCCAGAGCCTTATAGATGTCGGTTATGATCATAGGGACTATAGTGTATGTTTGTCCCTCAATTCCCTCCATTAAGGTCTTGGCGACCATGGCTATTCTAGTGTGGATTCTTTCCCTCTTCATTGGGAACACTATCAAACCCAAGAAGCACATAATGAACACGAACGCTCTACGATGGATGTGACCCAGAGAAGTGATAGAAAATTCATCATGGAAGGTGCGGTAAGACTTGTTATGGCCGTATCTTTCGTACAGATATTCGAAGGGTATATAAGACTTCTTCAGACACTCTAGATCAGCATTTTTCTTCAAACCCATTATCTTTAGTAACCCTTTACCAGTGTGGTTCTCAGGTACCAATAGCCCAAGGTTGTCCCAAGGCTGTCCAGCAAATCCCCCGATTTCTTCCAGGAGTGGTGTCATTTCTATATCCCCGAAACGGAACACAACTCTTTCACTATCCCAGAACAGAGTTGTAGCTTCGATCAGCATATTGTTTGGCTGAATGTCTAGCAGGGAAGATAAATTGCCCAAGTATTTTCTCGCGTGTTTCTTGTCACTTGAGGAAATGTCTTCCCACCAATCTAGTAGCAATGGTGGAATGTTGCTGACCATGCCGAATCTGGGGACCTTGCGCCTCATTTTCTGCAAAACAAAAGGTTAGGCCCTTTTCCCCCACCTGATACGACTATTTATACATTCATGATTAGCATGTTGGCATTTAGTTATCCAAATTAATGCAAAGAACGTGGTTGTGTCCGTTGGGATTATGAAAACCCCGGTGGACTTTGGATAAGGTTTGTCTTAAAGGGTTATTATGTGGACAACATATTAACCCGGCTAGGTTTGACCATGATGCATGCACAATTATAATAAGAGTAAGGTTACTACGGAGGTCTAGATTGGTACCCTCAAGCGGATAACTTGAGGGGGAAAGTTACGGAACCGTCGACTGCACCACTGATCGACTAGTTTTACCGCAAATAAGCCTTTTCGAATTTAAAGGGTGATATATCGGACGATCACAACCACTCATCAAGCGTTTCTATAGAATTGTTTAGGCACGAGTGGAATATGATGTTGATCATGATTTATGCAGTAATAAATAGCATGTTGTCACGTATTTTCACGTTAGGAAAGCGATAAATACAACATCTATAATTGAAATACAGTTAAGAAGGAAAACAAAGAAACAAGTCAGTTTCGTATTTAGGAAATAAATACTTGAAAATAAACAGTTAAGTTCACATAAAGGGAAAGGGAAAGGGTGAAGGCATTGACAAAGAAAAGCATGTTTAGACTAATTCACAAAGAAGTTTGTTATGGTAAAAGCCTAAAAATCCCCAGCAGAGTCGTCATGCTGTCGCGCCCCCTTTTTCCTCGCGAAGTCCGGATTTCGGCATTTTTGGGACAACTCATTTCCTTTTGGGAAAGGGGTACAAGAAGTTGAAGAGTCGCCACCTAACGAATTAAGGTGCGTTAGGGCACCTATTGCAAGTAACTCATGAAACCAGTTTGTGTTACCAGAGATTGGGTAAGGGCTTGAAATTACCTCGAGGGGAAGGTGTTAGGCACCCCTCGAGGTCCACAACGGTGGGTCCCGGCCAAACTTACTTTGTGAATTAGTCATTTAACAGATAAATAGTTTAAGCACACATATATAAACAAAATAAAGGAATTTTAGCAGATAAGCAGTCTATGCACACACATGTATAAAGATAGGGAAGTCCTAAGTTTATTTGCCTATAGGATCATATTTGTACAATGCCCGATAATCATTCCTCAACTAGAAGGGTTACACGTGGCATTAGCACACATGTCATCATATCCTTTTACTACCCAATTACCCTCCCCTTAGCGGTTATATAAGCAATTTTAAATTAAATGGACTCTAAGCGTGCATTACCCGTCCCTTCCTTGTGATCCCGGAGGTGTTTAGGACCTCTAATTTTAGGCAGTTCTAGACTCTCCTAAGGTGTTTAAAAAGGAAAATCTAAGCGACAACAAAGAACATATAGGACAGCCAAGTATGAAAACAATTAGGGGGGCTCATGTTCACCTCCACACATAAGCAGACAATTTGCACGTCTCAAACACAGATTTAAGAAAATTTTAGAAGGTCCTAGAACAGGATATCTAGATGGGCATAACAAGCAGAGAATATACATCTTTGTTTTAAAGCAAAGTGACATAAACCTAATCAGTTTGCCTACTGATTTTAGAACCTGGGCAGTTTCACAAATAAATAGAGCACAATGTTACAGTTTTATAAGACCTTAATTACCTAAGGCTTGCCTAGGCGTGGATCTGTAACACCCTATAAACATGCAATCAGAATTCTGGGAATTAGTTAAAACAGCTTGAAATTGTTAAGTCTTATGGGCATGCTGGTCTAGGTGCTGAATGTTACAAAAGTTGATTTTATGCACATTTATCCTATAACATGGTGTCTAGGCGTTGGGGATGCTTTTAAGCATTTTATAGACAAGGTAGTTGCTGATTTAGGTGACATAGACATGATTTAAAGCAAATGTAAATACAGTCCTAAAGCAGGATTTCTAATGCACATAGAAAATGGTCATTTTATTAGACAGAATTACAGCAGTAACTTAACGACAGAATTTCTAGGTGATTATGACTTATGCAAAAGCAGAATTTCGTGATAATGAAGTAATGAGCTTATAACGTATTTTCTAATATGCAAACCAGTAAACGTAATTATCCTATGGCAGGAATTCTAATGCAAATAACACAACATAAACCTAAAGCATGATTTCTACCCGGTTTCCTCACAAAAATCATATAAAAATCCCTCACCTTTTTACTAATTTCCCCAATAGCTGTTTACAAAGATGATTATTACAGACTAGAAGTGAATGAATTACATAAATAAATGTAAACTATACTATAGGGAGCCTGAATTAGGCCCAAAGTAAACCTGGGGATGCCAGGCCTTCAAAACAGTCTCAGATGCCAAGAGTCTCATAGCCAACAGGGTGTCCTGGTGTGTCAAAGTTCCCTAAGGACCTCAGGGATCCCGGGCAATGCTCAGACCAAGACCCTTTCTTAAATAGAGCATTGGTTATGTGCAGTATGGACGGGCCAGCCCCAGTGTGCCAGAGTTCGGAGGAATCTCATGGATTCCTAGGCAGTACACACACTGGAGGGGCAGAACTTAATAATCTAAGAGTAGAAGTGAGAGTGCTTGACATACAATCACACAGACTTAGAGTGCCCAGACTCACAATCTTTTAATAAACAGCCATACAAACAGGGGTCAAGGGGGTTGGGAACATAGAGAGATCACATAAGGAACACATAAACAGGGTACAAGGGGGAGCATATGGGACAACAGATGCACAGAACAACTAGGAGTCTACTGATTCAGAGACTTAACATGTCAGTCATGCTTGAAGCTAAAATGGTAATAGGTAGTAAAACATAGAGACAGGGTATGGGAATGGTCATGTTAAAGATAGGGGTGAATTACACATGATTAGTCATACCAATTAGGATCAATCAAGTACATTAGAAATCTAAAACACTAACATGAACACACTAGTTGAGGGGAGTAACAGGGACTAAATAAACACGCTGGCCAAGTATCAAACAAAACAGATGAGACCTAGACATGCTGATTACACACTTGAACAAGAGAGAACAGAATTTAAACATGTTGAATAAAGCAGTAAACATGAAGACAATTAAATACATAATCCATTAAGTTAGTGCAGAAGGAGACATGGATTAACATGCGTGGAGCACATATAGTGAGTTTCAGAATTTAACTAAGAACATACCAGTTAAGGAAGCAAAGCGTAGAATGTAAAGCAAGTAGAGTTCCACTGTCTAGCCTTGGCTTTCAGCCGGCTAGACCAACAGTTAGCACAAGTAGCAGAGAAGGAAGAGAGAGTTTTAGTGTGTGTGTATTCTGAACTAAATTGTTCGTGTGTTGAGAGGTAAAACAAGAGTGTATATATAGCAATTTAGGAGTGGAACAAATAAGATAAAAAGAATCAGAAATCAGTCAATTAGGGAAATTATAGGGTCACAGAATTCAATCACATAAAGGAGTTCGGAATAGACCCCCTTAATTAGGGGTAATTGACCAACGGTAATAACAAGAGAGTTTAATTAAGGCTAGAAGTTCGAATCAAACCAAATAAAGAATCAGTACAAATCACAAAATTATACGGGCAATCAGTTAAGGCAGAGATAACCACTTAAAGTTTACAAATAAGGAATCAAACAGGATATGTGCACACAAATTTAACAGGGCAACATAATAGGAAATGATCAGTAAGAATTACCAAATTCCATAAATAAAATTAAACTAGGTAAGACCTCATAGAAATATAGAACTTAGCCGGAAAAGCAGGTTCGAACCCTAACAGAGATTAATTAGGGGAAAAACAACAAGATACTGGATTTGACAAAGCAAAATGTTTAAGTCCAAAAGACAGAGTAAATTAATACGATTAATAACACAGAAAGACCCCAAAATTGAAGCAAAGATTGGAAAAATCAGTATATTACATAGAATCAACTAGGGTTTGAATACTCTTGCAAAAATCAGTCAAGAAGATGAAAGATTAATTGATTAAACACTTAGAAGTCAGAAAGACCTTTGAAAAACAATTTGGGGCGAACCCTAATTTAGGGAAAAGTCGGGGGGCTATGCAGAGAGATAGGTACGCAGGTAGAGTTGAGCACAATATTTCATCCTCAGACTGACGGGAAGTCCGAGCAGACTATTCAGATCTTGGAGGACATGTTGCGTGCCTGTGTGATTGATTTTGGTGGTTCGTGGGAGCAGCTCCTGCCTCTAGCAGAGTTTGCATATAACAACAGCTACCAGTCTAGTATTCAGATGGCGCTGTATGAGGATTTATATGGTAGGAGATGTAGATCTCCGGTTGGGTGGTTCGAGCCCGGCGAGGCTAGGCTATTAGGCCCAGATTTCGTTCAGGATGCGTTGGTGAGGGTGAAGTTGATTCAGGAGCGGCTTTGCACGGATCAGTCTAGGCAGAAGAGCTATGCAAACCGGAAGGTTTGGGATGTGTCTTTCATGGAGAGTGATAAGGTTCTGCTGAAGGTGTCACCCATGAAGGGTGTTTTGTGGTTCGGGAAGAGGGGCAAGCTTAGTCCCCGGTTCATTGGTCCTTTTGAGGTGCTCCAGAAGGTTGGGGAGGTGGCTTATAGACTTGCCTTGCCACCCAGATTGTCTAATGTTCATCCGGTATTCCATGTGTCGATGCTTCGGAAGTATGTTGGGGGCCGGGTCTCATATTTTGGACTTCAGCACAGTTCAGCTCGAGAATGATATGTCTTATGAGGTGGAGCCAGTGGCTATTTTGGCTCGCGAGGTCAGGAAGTTGAGGTCAAAGGAGATAGCGTATGTGAAGGTGCAGTGGAGAGGTCAGCCAGTAGAGGAGGTTACTTGGGAGATCGAGCGGGAGATGCGGAACAGATATCCTCACTTGTTTGAGACTCCAGGTATGTTTCTAGACCCGTTCGAGGATGAACGTTTGTTTAAGAGGGGAAGAATGTAACGACCCGATCGGTCGTTACGTAAAACATGCATTATTTTCTCTGTTTCTGCCTTGTTGTAGATTGGTTAGACTGTTCGTGATGAGTTAGAATTGGTTAGCTCGGGTTTGGAGTGGTTATAGAAGGAATTTAGACACTTAGTCTCTAAAAGTAGCCTTAGAGTTGGAAAAGTCAACTCGGAGTTGACTTATTGGTAAATGACCTCAGAATTCAGATCTTATGGCTCGGATAGCTTCGTTAGGTGATTTGGGACTTAGGAGTGTGTTCGAAATATTTTTGTGATGTCCGGTGTAGAATTAGGCTTGAATTGGCAAAAGTTAGTTTTGGCGATTTCCGGTCGGCAGTGGAAAATAGGCTATCGGGGTCGGAATGGAATTTTGACAGTTGGAACAGGTTCATAATGTCATTTTGGATGTGTCTGCAAATTTTCAGGGCAATCGAAGTTATTTTGGGTAGTTTCGGCATCGTTGGTGGAATTTAGAAGTTTCAATGTTCATAGGCTTGAATTCGATGAGTTTTGGAGTTTTGATGTTGTTTTTGGTGTTTCGAAGGCTTGACTAAGTTTGACTGATCATATATGATGCGTTAGTATGTTTGGTTGGGGTCCCAAGGGGCTCGGGATGGTTTCGGGTGATTAACGGGAAGTTTGGAATAGGATGTTATTGCTGAAGTTATGTTGTTGTTGGTGTTTTCGCACCTGCGGAAGAGGAGCCGCAGGAGCGGACTGGGATCCGCAGGTGCGAGATTTGGCTGAGTGGGGAGTGGTCCGCAGGTGCGAGGAATTGGTCGCACCTGCGAGGTCGCAGGCGCGGAAGATGAATCGCAGGTGCGGATTTGGGAGGTTCCAGGGGATATCGCAGGTGCGGAAGGAGGAACGCACCTGCGAAGCCGCAGGTGCGAGTAAGTGGTCGCAGGTGCAAAATCCCTAGACAGTAAGTATTAAAACTAGCCTTCGCGAATTTTAACCATTTTTCTCAATATTTCATCCGGTTTTGAAGCCTTTGAAGGGTTTTTGAAGAGGGAATTCGATAGTGCTTCGTGAAGGTAAGATTTTTGGACTCTAAACTCGTTAATGCATGATTAAAGGTCGGATTAATGATGGGAAATTTGGGAAAGATCAGTGAAAATGGGTAGTTAGGGCTTGGGATTAAGAGGCTTTGAAATGGGGATTTGAGGGGTCATTTGGACTCTGATTTCTGTGTTCTTGGTTTGTATGGACTCGTGGGAGGACGAGGTTTCTTGTGGTGTAAATTTTATCAAGTTCCGAGATGTGGGCCCAGGGGGCCAGGTTTGATCAATTTCGGGATTTTGAGTATTGTTTTGATAGATTTCGATTGGGATTCATTCTTTAGCATATTATAATGATATACATTTGATTGTTGGTAGATTTGGAGCACTCGGAGGACGAATTTCGAGGCAAGGGCACTGTGGAGTAATGTTTTAGCCGGTTTTGAGGTAAGTAACGTCTTCAACCTTGGAACTGAGGGTTCGAAACCCCATGTTACCTGATATTTGCTGTTAACTAAGGTGACGCACTTGCCAAGTGACGGGCATGTGGGCGTATACCGATTGTTGTGGCCTGGCTCATCCCATGGCATTGTCTAATGGTTGTTTCGCATTGATACTTGTACTACGAAGGTGGAGATTTCCTTAAACATATTAGGAATCATGACAAGTGTAATTGCTAAGGCTTCATGCCAATGTGTTTAGACTGAAACGGTCAATTGTTGTTGTCTCTATCTGTAGTTATTCACTATCATGCACTCCGTCCTGTTGTAGCATACATCTTAATGCCTCAGTCTCAGCATTTGTTAGTTATATTGCATTATCATTGTTTGAGCTGAATTATACATATTCGAGAGCATTGTGAGTGAGACTTGAAAGTATTGACTGAGTGGGGCCTAGAGCTGGATTTTTTTTTTGAGACAGTTATGAGATCGAACTGCACACCGCAGCGATCCTTGAATCATACCTTCGTTGGTTTGATATAGCGCTTGGGCTTATAGGAGCCCCTCCGGAGTATTTACACCCCCAGTGAGCGCATAGATATTGTGGGATGGATCTTCCCTGGACATGGATCTTGTACGAGTGATATGTTCCGGAGATGGATCTTCTCTGTGGTGTCTTGTTCAGGAGATGGATCTTCTCCGCGTGGCTGGATTGGCCTTTTTCCTCAGTACCGAGTGACCATGTCACTGTGTTTATCCATATTCTGGGATGGATTTTCCTTGGGCCTGATGGCCAATTCGAGTACTGAGTGGACTTCCTTATGAGAGTTTGGATACTGTATACATAGCATTTCTGATTTTACACGAACTTATGCAAGTTTACAGACATAACTCGGTGCATTTCGCTTACTTACTACTATATTGCTTTCATGTTCAAACTATATGTTGTTGTTCAAATTTTTGGAGGTTTAGTCCGTCACTACCTCTCAGCCCATAGGTTGTTTCCGTTACTTATTGAGTTGGTGTACTCACGTTATACCCTTCACCTTGTGTGCAGATCCAGGTACATTGAGATCGGGCTCTGGTCAGTGAGTCGCAGCAGTTCATCGGAGTTGACGAGGTAGCAGCTGGCGATGTGATCTCGTCATCTCTTCCCTTATTCTACTTGTCGTATTACTTTTAGACTATTGATCATTTCCCCTTCTTTTGGGTCTTGTTTATGTATTAGTAGCTCATGACTGCATGACACCGGATCCGAGGCTGTAGTGTTTGAATTTTGTTTTCCTTCCTTAAATTGTTTCCAAATTATGAATTCCCACTATTATTGATTTGGATTTATTAAAAATGAGCATTTTCTCCAATAATCGAACCTAGAACCGTTATAGTTAGGTGGCTGGCCTGGTTCCACGACAGGCGCCATCACAACTCCGAAATTTGGATCGTGACAGGGAGAGCATTGATCGATTATGAGACTGGAGAGTTAAAAATGAGGTTGAATAATAAAGAAATAATATTCAATGTTCAACAATCTATGAGGAGGCCCAGCAAATTTGCAAATTGTTCATTGGTGGAGGCGGTAGATATAATACTACAAGAGGAGGATGAGACCCTCAATGTCAGAGATCTGTTATAAGCTTGCTTGATGAATTTGGAAGGGGTGGATGGTGAAGAGTTGGCACAGTGGGTCATGGCTCTTGAAGGTCAAGGGTTCTAGTAACTGTGAACACCCAATTTTTGTCCCGCATGGAAATTACTCCTAAAAATAATCAAAAATAACTTT
>ML284466.1:2282-96072 GCA_005239495.1 Nicotiana undulata
CCGAGTGACTGTGAGGTTATGCACGAGGGGACATGCCGTGCCTTTTCTGCTCATTATCTGTTTGAGAAGCTATATTTCTGTTGTGTCTTTACGTTTCATTTACTACCTTGTTTGGCCGTGTTATCATACTGCTACCCTATCTCCCCAGCATATTCTCCCCGTATCTGTCTTACTTGCTTATCTCTGTTGTCATTTTTCCTGCTATTATATAAAATTGCACAGGTACATATGTCGTGTTGGTCCTAGCCTCGTCACTACTTCGCCGAGGTTAGGCTCGACACTTACTCAGTACATGGGGTCGGTTGTACTGATGCTACACCTGCACTTCTTTATGTTGTGCAGACTACGCAGCCGGACCCGGAGATCACTGACGATCGGAGCATCTCATTCAGTCACACAGGAGACTCGAGGTAGACCCGCAGACGTTCGTGGGCCTTGACGTCACCTTCTACTTTCCACTTTCAGCTCTGTCTTACTTTGTATTTCAAAGACAGTCTTATGTATTTATTTCATACCTTTTGTTGTAGTAACCTCCTAGATAGTCCGTGAGTTTGTGACACCAGTTCTGGGATTTGTTACGGGTTTTATTTCGAAAATGCTATGTTGTATTTTAGTTATCTTGTTCTTATTTGTTGTTAATGAGTTTTAATTACTTCAAACGTTGGCTTGTCTAGCGGGTTCAACGTTAGACGCAGTCATGGCCCGAAGGTGGGATTTCGGGGCGTGACATGGAAGATCCTGTTAAGTGAGTTCGACATCATTTACGTAACTCAGAAGGCGGTCAAGGGATGACAATTAGCCGATCATCTTGCTGAAAATCCTGTGGACGGAGAATACGAAGCATTGAAAACGTATTTCCCCGATGAAGAAGTGTCATTCGTAGGAGAGGACATTGCAGAATCCTACGATGGATGGAGGATGTTCTTTGATGGGGCTGCAAACTTCAAAGGCGTGGGTATTGGAGCAGTCTTAATTTCAGAAACTGGTCAGCACTACCCGGTATCCGCCAAACTCAAGTTCCCCTGCACTAACAACATGGTTGAATATGAGGCCTGCATCCTGGGGCTCAACTTGGCCATCGACATGAATGTTCAGGAATTATTAGTGATTGGTGATTCAGACTTATTGATAAACAAAGTCTGAGGAGAATGAGCGACCAAGAATTCCAAAATATTGCCATATCTACATCGTGTACAGGAATTGAGAAATAGGTTCACAAAGATAGAATTACGGCACGTCCCCAGAATCCATAATGAGTTCGCCGACGCACTGGCCACCTTGTCATCTATGATTCAACATCCAGACAAGAACTTCATTGATCCTATCCTGGTGGGGATTCACAATCAGCCGGCCTACTGTGCCCATGTTGAAGAAGAAGCAGATGGAAAGCCTTGGTTTCATGATATTAAGGAGTACTTGGCAGAGGGAGAGTACCCAGAGCTTGCAAACGCTACTCAGAAGCGCACTCTTCGAAGGTTATCAAACAATTTCTTTCATAGAGGAGGAATCCTGTATAGGAGGACTCCCGATCTGGGTTTGCTAAGATGTGTCGAAGCAAAGTAAGCAACGAAGTTGTTGGAGGAAATACATGCTGGTACATGCGGTTCTCATATGAACGAGTTTGTTCTAGCAAAGAAGATACTTCGGGCTGGTTATTTCTGGATGACCATGGAAACAGATTGCATCCAGTATGTCCGCAAATGCCATCGATGTCATATACATGGGGATATGATAAAGGTACCTCCCAGTGAGCTTAATGCAACAAGTTCATCCTGGCCATTCGCCGCTTAGGGCATGGACATTATTGGACCAATCGAGCATGCAGCCTCCAATGGACACAGGTTCATTCTGGTTGCCATTGACTATTTCACCAAATGGGTCGAAGCAGCATCTTACAAAGCAGTTACTAAGAAGGTTGTGGCCGACTTTGTCCGCGACCGCATTGTTTGTCGATTCGGAGTTCCAGAGTCGATCATCACCGATAACGGTGTCAACCTAAACAACGATTTGATGAAAGTAATGTGTGAAACCTTCAAGATCTAACACAAGAATTCTATAGCATACAGACCTCAAATGAATGGAACCGTTGAGGCTTCCAACAAGAACATCAAGAAGATACTGAGAAAGATGGTAGAGAAGCACAAGATGTGGCATGAGAAGCTATCATTCGCTCTGCTGGGATACCGCACCACGATTCGCACATCAACCAGGGCAACTTCTTACATGTTGGTATACGGTACAGAAGCCGTCATTCTTGCTGAAGTTGAGATCCCATCTCTGAAAATCATACAAGAAGCTAAGCTCAGCGACGCAGAATGGGTAAGAAGCCGCTATGAGAAATTGGCCCTCATAGACGGAAAAAGAATGAACGCAGTTTGTCATGGTCACCTATATCAGAATAGAATGACCAGATCCTTCAACAAGAAAGTCAAACCAAGGCGATTCACACCGGGGCAGCTGGTGTTAAAGAAAATCTTTCCTCATCAAGACGAAGCAAAAGGGAAATTCTCTCCCAATTGGCAAGGCCCGTACATAGTTCACTGAGTGCTGACAAGAGGAGCACTCATACTCGCAGAAATGGATGGAGAAGTTTGGCCTAAACCAATCAACTCAGACGCAGTCAAGCGTTACTATGTGTAAACTCTCTATGCTTTTCTCAATGCTGTAAATTGAACTACGCCTGACCTGATTCCCATTTAAGAGGGGATACGTAGGCAGCCCTATGGGTTCGGTCACATTTTTAATAAAAATTTCATTTTTCCCACGAATGGAAACTGGGACAGAATTTTGAGGAGGGACCTCAAAATTCCGAAGCAAGTTCAGCCGACCACCGCACAAGCAACAACCAGAAGCATCCACCCATCAAACTGGGGCAGAATTTTGAGGAGGACCCTCAAATTTCCGTAGCAAGAGAGGTTGCAATGTCCTGAACCGCGTCGTGGTCGTCGGTTCATCCAAAGAAAATTATTTTTCAATTATATGTTATATCATATTTTTATAAAACCATGCATATTTATTTCTCAAAAACAACTTGTTTTAGCAACGCTACCCCTGTGGTACAAACAAAGTTATCATCATCAAGCAGACAGGCCGAGCCGAGCCAGTGGGGATACGAACTAACCCTCCCCTTCACAGAACTCACGATTTTTCTTTGGATGCAGGCACAAATACGGTGAAAGTCCAAAACATCCTATTATCCCCCCAAGACGCATACTTCTCAAAGATACGCTCTCGAACTCATCGCACATGCCGACGCTTACTATTATCGCAAGCAAAGCTTCATTCACAACAATCAGATCGCCGCACTTTATCATCAGCTAAGAACTCTTACTGTCATTTTATTTTCTCGCATTGCACAAGGCTACTATTATGCCTTCTAAGGTTAAGCGCTACCTCCCCCGCATTTTATTTCCTGCACTGCATAAGGCTACCATTCTGCCTTCCGAGGTTCCACGCTACCTCCCCCACATTTTATTTCCTGCACTGCATAAGGCTACCATTCTGCCTTCCGAGACTAAGCACTGTCTCCCTGCATTTTCTCGCATTGCACAAGGCTACTATTCTGCCTTCTGAGGTTAAGCTTTACCTACCCTGCATTCGCATCTTTGCATAAGGCTACCATTCCGCCTTCCGAGGTTCCACGCTACCTCCCCCACATTTTATTTCCTGCACTGCATAAGGCTACCATTCTGCTTTCCGAGACTAAGCATTGTCTCCCTGCATTTTCTCGCATTGCATAAGGCTATCATTCTGCCTTCCAAGGTTCTACGCTACCTCTCCTGCATTTATTCCTTGCATTTCATAAGGCTATTATTCTGCCTTCCGAGGTTCCACGCTACCTCTCTCTGCATTCTACTTCATTACGCAAAGCTCCTTTCTACCTTTTCAAAGAAATCACCTTTTGTTACGTTATTTATTTACGCTTTCTTTCGGGCTAAGCTCTGCCCCTCTTTCGTTTCGCAAATCGCAAGACTAAGCTCCGTCTTGTCAGCATCATACTACTGCATTCTTCATGGGCTGAAATATCGCCAACTTGTCCAAAGGCGTCATCGTTTAGAGGCACTATCTTCATGGCCCCAGAACATCATTTCATGGCCTAAGGATCTCTTTTATTCAACTTGCACATCATTATTCAAAGGCACCATGGTTCGGAGGCACCATCCTCATGTCTCGAGAACATCATTTCATAGCCTGTGAATCCCACACCAAGCGATTCATGGCCCAGGACATCATGGTCTAAGGACATCATCCTAATTGTCCGAAGACAACATTCATAGTCCAACGGGAACTTGCATCATATTTATATTATGCACGATATATGCTTGTTATTTACTTGCAGGTAATCTGGCCGGAACAGCCAACCAGGCAAGAGCGGACTGCTCCAGTTATCCAAAACAACTCCGTAAGACCTTCCAATTTTGCCTTACCTTGCACCTTGCGTCCGTTCTTGCGAGACATCACCGGTATATTTTACCAATGATTCCGGAACTACATACGGCATGATTCCTATAAAACCAGGGATATGTAGGCAGCTCAGAAGCCAGGGCGCGGCCTAATTCTCTCACGCGATTCCATTCGGTCAAAATTGGCCATCATATCTTTACCCGACAACTCTTTCATCCTTCCCGGGTAAAGAGGGACAACTAATGATACCCAATTTTTCCTCAAGATTATTTTCAAACTTGCCTATAAGCTTTCAAAATTACTCTTTGTAATGATGAGTATTTTTTCCTATTTTTATTTAAATTATTTCCTCGTTTATTTAATATTTCATATTTAAATAATTCCTAAATTATGTCATAAATAACTTCAAAATATTTGTTAACCTAGTATGTTATTTATAATCGTTTTTATCCATTAAAATCTAATTATTTCACAAATTAGCCAATTGGGTCTTATTTGATTCCAATTACAACAATTTTGCAATTATGGCCCAATTGGATGTTTTATATTATTTTAATTTAAATTTATGCATTTTTACACTTAATATTAGTTAATTACTGTGATTTTACTTATTTAACCTTAATTTTGTATATTTATTAGTTATTTTAATTAATTAATTATCTTATTTTAAGGATTAATTAAAATATTGCCACTCTTAACCTATTTCAACCCCTTAACCTAATTACCCAAACCCAATTAAATACCCAGCCCAAAACCTATCAGATACCTGACCCAATCCCAAGCCAATCTGAACCGTTGATCAAATTTGATCAACGGTCCAGATATTACTTACCTAATTTATTTTAACCTAACCCCCCCTCCATCTCATTCTCTCAAGACCGACTCTCTCTCTTCTCGTCCTCTCTATAGAACTTTCTGGGTTGTTCTTCTCCGATGGCCTCCACCATCTCTCCGACCACCTCCCGTCTCACCCCTTTCGACTACCAGCCGCCATGACTCCTCCTTTCTTCAGTTTACTCCATCTCTGAGACCTCTAGTGGTCTTTACCATGCCTGAACGGTTACTGGGGTTCCTTGCTTGGTTGGTTTTCCGGCTCTCTCCGGTGGGATTTTGACGCGACCATGCCATATTCGCCACAATCTTTGAGTTTCACAACAGGTTCTTCTACTTTCTCTGATATCTCTGAAACCCTAATCTTTAAAACCTTCCAATTTTTCTTAGATCTACACTAAATCTGGGTTTACTACGAGTATTATTACACTTTTCTCAAAAGCTTTTCCATTTTTAAACAAGTTCTTCACTTAAGGTTTCTGAAACTTTTCTTCAAACGATTTCTCAAGGTTCAATTGATTTTGTCATATGCTTAGACGTTTTATCACTTTTAATCATGATTTATTATGTTAAAACTTTAGTTTTAACACTATGTTCTAACCCTGATTATGTCTCTACTGATTTGTCCCTTCGATTTGTGTGTGTATCTGTTTCCCATGAGTAATCCCTGATTATTTGTGATTATTACCTTTGCTATGTTGTTGGTCTTTGATTCTACTGCTTCTTGCCTAATGTGTGTTTATCCTATTCAAATCAGTGCTTATTTTGACATTTTTGAATGACTATGAGTGATACCATGTTGATTCCCAATATATCCTTAAATATATGAGGCTTTTCCTGAATTGGTACTAATTTAGGATCCCTAATCTCTGGGGATTGATACCTCTTTACTGATTTCCAACCTCTGAATTATTTTCCTGCCTTATTGTGTGGTTGATTACAATGTTTACTGATTCTTGACATTGTTTCCTTAATTAAAACTTCTGAACCTAGTCCCAATTACTTACTCTATGCTTGCCATGTTCAAATTGTTTCCTTGATTGCTCTTGCTATGTGAATTCTTTTCCCTATTTTTCTCCATCTTCTTTACCGTTTGAGATGACTCCCTTAATTAAAGGAGACTTCTGATTCTCACTTTACTGATTCTAAGTTGTTACCATTACTGAACTACATTGATACTTTCCTTATTAATCGTGTATTGATTCTTCTTGCCTTATATATCACTGATTCTTACCGTTTGAATCAAATCCCTTGGCTTAAGGGAGTACCTGCCTTAATTTCCTGATTTAATTGATTTCGAGTTCTTCAATTACTACTTGACTTGATTTTTACCTTATTCACTACTTGCTTTTCAACTATATATACTCTGCCTTCTCTCTTTGCAAAAGACACTGACACTGATAGTACACACAAACATACTGAGTAATCCTTGCTGCTCTTTTGCTTCTGCACATTACTACTCTGTTGCTCCTTTGTTCTGCATATTGTTGTCTGTTCTATCTCGTTGCACCTTGCTATTCTATATCAATCAACTGGTATGTCTCTAAGTTAATTTTATAGTGTCTCTACAAAATATGCTTCAATTCTTGTTTATATACTTGTTGTTCCTTTGGTGCTTTATTTTGTGGTTCTACTGCCTACCATGTAATTAGCACGATTCTATAATGTCCTTTCTCTTTTGTTAGTCTAATAAGTACTCTGCTTTCCTCATGTAATTCTTTATAATTGTTTGAGTCTGGTGTAATTAGCATATCCCTGCTATTCCTCCTTTCCTATCAGTCTAATATGTCTCTTGTTCCTCTTGTGTGACTCTATGTGAGACTTATGTCACTAGTATGATTATTTGTCTATAGGTTAATGTTTCTTATCTCAACATGACTATTGTTACATTCTCTCATCCCCTATTTAGCCTCTCATGCTGCAACCTGTATCCCTCCATCTGATTTCTAAATGCTATATAATTCTGATCCTGTTAATCTATGATTGCTTTGTGACAACTATGTGGTAACTATGTGAATCTGTAACTTTATTCTATTGTTAACATGTGAATTACTTGTCCCCAACTCCCTTTCCCCTGTTGAGTTTGAACCCTGCATCCTTGCTGAGTTGTGATTGGCCTGTTTCTTTCCATTTTGCAAACTATTTTCCTTTTGTAAAACTCTTACATTGTTCTTTGAAGTCATTTTTCAAAACTGTTATTTCAGAACTCTTTCAAACTCAACACTCTTTTAAACTATAAGCACTTCCCACTACTCTTAGAAATTAGGTCCTACCCCCTTCGTGTGAGCATTGCCTTGAGTACCCCTGAGTACTCATTGAACTTTGACACACAAGGCTGGTAATTCCACACTGCACTTTGTTAAATCTTGGCAATTATGCTTAGGTACTGGCATTGGCCAGGGACCCATTTGGGGCCCTAGGGAACTTTGCCGCACCCAGGCCATGTAAGGCTGTGAAACTCGAAAGGAGTGAGGTTGGGAGAATGGGCCTGATTGAAGGCTCCCTATAGAAGTAGCTTCTTAATTTTTCATTTTCATTAATGTAATTTATTATTATTAGCCTGTAATAATTTGTAAACGAATATTTGGGGCTGGATAGTGAATATGGGAGGGGACTATGCATGTTTAGTATAGTATGGGTAGAAAACATGACAATAGGATTTTACGTACCAATGTGTGTAATAGTATCATGCTTAGGACATACATACCATGCATTAGAAACCATGTTTAGGTTGTCTACTTCAGCATCTCTACTACACTTATGTCTATTTTTTCTTGTTCACAGCTAATAACTATAATAAAGTAATAAAACTACCATATGTTACTGCTACTGCATCTTCACAAGCATTGCATGTAGAAGACATGCCTATAGGATTCTACTTATTCATGTGTGCACTAGATATCCTGCTCTTTAGGATTTTACTTTCAAAATGCCTATTTTCTATTGCGCCCTGTTAAACGCCTAGTTAATGTTCTAATCTAGTAATCTCACTAAAATTTGGTTAAAGGGTTTAAAACATTTTCTGCAAATGTATCTTTTTCTCGCATGTCGTTAAAATCAGGACTAAAGTATGCATGCTCACCTTTCAAAAATAGAAATAGGCTATGTGTATGACTCCTAGGCAAACCTTAGGCCTAGCACTTATTAAAACCCAAATCGACCATTATGTCCTGTTTATTTTAAAACTGACATGTAAAAAACTAATCAGCCCTTTCTTGAGACATCGTTGGGTGTCGTTATTTTCACTCTTGTTTGCCCAGCAATTAAAAGAATTTCAAAACAAACTCTCCCTTTCACAAAGTCACTCTGTTTGTTTGAATCCTTGCTCTATCTTAAAATTATTGGTTCTCGAAGTTGTGCACTCACTCTCATTTACTAAAACTCCTTTAAACTACTGGTTCCTGCTATATTTTTTGAATTATTAATTTCAAAGTAAGTCACCCCTATTTGAAACTATTCAGTTTTACTTTCAAAATCTTGTTTTACTTCGGATTATTGATTTTCTAAAGGTTATTCATCCGTTTATTTGAAACTCCCTCAAAACTGCTGTGCATTTTCAATCTTGCTATTGCCTTTGAATTACCGGATTTTTCCAATCAAGTCTTCTTTAAACTGCTCTGTTTTAATCGACTTTTGCCTTATTTTCTAAAAACCAAAGCTCCTAAGCCTACTGTTTTCAAACTTAAAACCTCTATTTTAAAACTCTTTCATTGAGACTCCTTTATGTGATTGAGTCGTGCTATTTACGTATACAACCTGTGGAGGGATGTATGGGCCCCTATTTGCTTTTGTATGCTTCCTCTATATGCAGTCCTAACTGTTATTGTATGTCGCTTAGAGTTTAATCCTTTAAACCTAGGGGGTCAGCCTAGTACTCGTCTTGTAGGAATAGTAGTCCTAAACACCCTTCAGGACTGATAGGACGGGACGGGTAATAGCACGCAATAAGCATTCGTGACCAACACCCGCATTTTAAATAACGTTTACGGGGCGAGAATGGTAGAATACGGATATGATGACCGGTGCGCTAATACCACGTGTAGCCGCCTCTTTGAGGAAGTGACATACCGGGTATTGCATTGATGTGATCCGTATTACTTTAAACCTAGGACAGTTCTTTTCAAATGTTTATTCTAATGTTTTTCTCCAAAACTTTCAAAGATTTTCATACTTGTTTGAAATCCCCTCTTATATGAACCTTGCTTGCTACTTGTTCACCATCCAATTTCACAAAATTTCTTGGCTGGGACCCACAGTTGTGGATCTTGAGGGGTGCCTAACACCTTCCCCTCAGGATAATTTCAAGCCCTTACCCAATCTCTGGTAATGCAAACTAGTTTATGAGTTATCAACTCTAGGTGCCCTAACGCACCACAAAAACCGTTAGGTGGTGACTCTTCCTTAAACCCTTTTCCTTTAAGGAGTTGTCCAGAATGTCATAGAACCCGATCTCTCCGTACCTAACCCGTGCGATAGAAAAAAGGGGGAACGACAAAGAGGTCCCACTATGTCCATACCCCACTTCATGAAGGGCCATGGGGATATTACTGGATGCAATAGTTCCGCGGGTCGATGCATGTTATTGGCAAACCTTTGACATCTATCGCATTTGGATACGAAGTTCTCAGCTTCTTCTTCCATCTTAGGCCAATGGTACCCAGCTCTGATTAGGGTTTTTACCAAGGATCTCTCCATCTGTGATTTCCATTGTGTCCTTCGTGGACCTCTTTTATCACAAGCTCCGTTTGGTTAGGTCTGAGGCATTTTGCTAGGGGACCTCCGAACATCTTGCGATATAATGAGTTGCGAATAAGGCAGTACCATGGAGCTTTACGGCGAAGTGCTTGAGATGATTTTTATCTTCAGGTATGGTGCCATTCTGCAAAAAGTTTAAGATTTCGTTTCTCCAATCCCATGTTAAATTGTTGAAAGTTACCTCATTTCTATCTTGGTCGATCGTTGAATGGAATAGATGAACGACAATTGCATTATCTTTGTTTGTTACTTCTGTGACTGCTGCGAGGTTAGCTAATGCATCTGCTTCTGCATTTTCCTCTCTAGGTATTTGTATTACCTTCCACGCTTTGAATTGTCTCACGAGTTCTCGTGCCTTTCCCAAATACTGTTGCATTTGAGTCTCTCGAGCAATGTAAGTCCCCAACTGGGAGTCACTTTTTATTGTGATTTTATCGATTGAGAGTTCTCGTGCCAGTTCTAGTCCTGCAATAACAACTTCGTACTTTGCTTCATTGTTAGTTATAGGATAACATTTGATAGCTTGTCGTGTCTTTTCACCTGTGGGTGATATTAAAACTATGCCTAAATCGGAACCTTTTATATTGGAAGAACCATCGGTAAATACGGTCTATAGCCCCGGATTAGCACCGTTAAAGAGTCGTAACTCTTTTTCCACTTTAGGGACAATGGTATGACTAAAGTCAGCGACAAAATCAGCTAAAATTTGAGACTTTATTGCAGTCCTAGGTTGATATATTACATCATGCTCGCTTAACTCTGTGGCCCATTTGGCCAATATTCTTGATAGTTCTTGTTTATGCAATATATTCCTTAATGGATATGAAGTCACAACAGTGATTGGATGACATTGAAAATATGGTCGTAATTTTCTAGATGCCATTATTAAATTTTCTAGATGTGGATATCTGGTTTCAGCATCTAGTAATGTTTTGCTTACATAATAAATAGGGGATTGTTTACCTTTATCTTCCCTTACCAATATTTCACTTATAGCAATTTATGCGATAGCAAGATAGACGTACAACCTCTCCCCTTCCTTTGGCTTTGATAGCAGCGGGGGTTTTGATAGATAAGAGCAGATCTTTGAGAGCCTGTTGACATTCTTCAGTCCATTCGAATTGATCTTGCTTTTTGAGTACTGAAAAGAATTTAAAACTTTTCTCGGAAGATCTGGAAATAAATCTTCCCAAAGCTGCAATTCTTCCCGTTAGTCTTTGAACTTCTTTTTTATTTGTTAGTATATCAGGTATTTCCTCTATAACTTTAATTTGAGCAGGATTTACCTCTATTCCCCTGTTTGATACAAGGAAACCCAAAAATTTACCTGATTCTACGCCAAAAGCGCATTTTTCTGGATTCAGCTTCATATTATACCTGCGTAAAATTTCAAAGGTAATAGAGAGGTGCTGGAAATGGTCTTCCGCCCGTGTTGATTTTACCAACATGTCATCGATGTAAACTTCCATCGTTTTTCCTAGATGTTCCTGGAACATCTTGGTCACTAGCCTTTGATAGGTGGCTCCAGCGTTTTTTAAGCCAAAAGGCATGACTTTATAACAATAAGTCCCCCTGTTCATAATAAAAGAGGGGTTTTCCTCATCTGAGGGATCCATTTTAATATGATTATAACCAGAATACGCATCTAGAAATCTTAACAATTCATGTCCTGCGGTGGCATCAATCATTTGATCTATATGTGGTAATGTGGATGAATCTTTGGGGCATGCTTTATTTAAGTCAGTATAATCTACGCATACTCTCCATTTGCCATTCTTTTTAGGTACTACCACAGTGTTAGCTAACCAGTTAGGGTATGTTACCTCTCGTATCGAACCATTTTTCAAGAGTTTCTGTACTTTTTCGTCAATTACTTGGTTCTTGAATGGTCCTTGCTTTCTTTTCTTCTGCTTAACAGGTACGAAGGATGGATCTTCATTTAGTTTATGAGTCATCACTTCTTGTGGGATACCTGTCATATCTTAGTGGGACCACGCAAAACAATCTATATTAGCTTTTAAATAATCAATTAACTTACCTCTTCGATTGGGGATCAACCTCGTGCCTATATGCACTTTTTGTTCAGGTTTTTGTTCAAACAATGGAACAACTTCGAGCTCTTCCGTAGTTGTTTTTATGTGCTCGTCTTCTTCCAGTTCTTAGATGACGTCCGGTCTGGATTCTACGTCTGTATGATTTAATGCATCTTCCGTGGTGACTTGATTTACCTTCTCGTGGGTATCCCCTTCCGTATCTGTTTGAACACTTACTTCTTTCGTACTTGTTCGGTCAGTAACTTTTTCCGTACTTGTTTGGCCGGTAACATCTGCTTGGGAGAGTTCCCTATCCTTTGGTTCTTCCATCTCTACTTTTTTGTTATAATGCACCACAAAATTTATATTTCTAGAGGTCTGCTGATCACCTCTAATCTGTCTGACTCCCCATTCTGGAGGGAATTTAATTACCCGATGTAAGGTGGATGGTACTGCTTTCATGTCGTGGACCCAGGGCCTTCCCATGATTACGCTATAAGCCATGTCAGTATCATTGACTTGGAATTTGGTGTTTTTAATTATTCCCTCGGCATAAATGCTAAGTTCGATTTCTCCTTTGGTTATCACTGTAGAGTTGTCAAACCCTGATATGGCTCGCGCCTTTAGGATCACCTGATTTCCCAGGAGAATTTCTTCCACGACTCTTAGCAAGATGATGTTAACTGAACTACCTGGATCAATCAACACTCTTTTAACGTTAGTGTCATGAATGAGTAAAGATATTACCAGAGCATCATTGTGGGGGAGCATTAATCCGCCAAAATCTGCATCATCAAAAGTTATATCATCTGCGTCTGGATTTTCTCGAACCCGCTTTCCGTGTGTAATTGTGATTTTCGAGGCTACTTTGCAAACTATTCCATTTACTTCCTCTCCTCCATATATCACGTTGGAGGTTCTTTTTGGAGATGGAGGCTTCGGGGGTTCCTGCCTACTCTTCATGTATGTCTGCTTTCCTTTATCACTAAATAATTCTGTTAAATTTTATTTGGGTTTGACCTCATTTCTTTAGGCCATCGAACCTTATCTCTCATGTTTCTTAATATTGAAACTAGTTCAGGGGTACTTACATTGAAGGTTACGGACTATGGTATCCACGCTCAAACAATTTCAAACTAGAAGGTTATTCAAATGATGATCTTGAAGGTGATAAGGAAGATAGAAAAAGCACCAACGGGACATGTCAATTACTTGGAAAATCATTGATATCATGGAATAGTAAGAAACAAGTATCAGTTGCACTATCCACAACAGAGGCTGAATATATCGCAATTGGACCATGTTGTGCACAATTATTATGGATGTCTCATCAACTGGGTGACTATGAACTATCTTTTAAAACTATTCAAATATTCTGTGATAACTCTAGTTCTATATGTCTTTCAAAGAATCTTGTGCATCTTGGCTCACATACTCTGCAATCATTTGCTTTACCTGATCTTGTTCTACTGTTTTATCATTATCGTTGTTGTTATTATTGTTATTGTTGGATCTCTCTTGGGATGGTTCCCTTGAACCTCTTGGGGATGGAAGAGGTGATGGAGTCGCATTTCTCTGCTGGTTATTGTCGTTGGGGTTCGACATAGTTCAGAGGATATCGCTTTGAGAAGCAAACAAAGATTATCAAATTCCCGATAACGAAACCAATTTGTTTAACCAAAGAATTAGATTCCTTGACTAAAGCTTATTTTAGGAATGAACACGGGTTTTTGATAATCAGGGAAATAATGATAATTAAAAAGGAGTAAGTAAATAGACAATAATATGATGCACAGAAAAATAAAGAGTATGGTATTCGTAGTCCAGATGCCCCTTACAAGTTTACTTCTATTCCCTTATATAGGGAATTCCTCAGTATAACGTCTACCTCTTGCAATGATAACACATTAATGACTAATTATTACATTAATGTAACGTTACAGTGAATAACCGTAAATGTTGCGTGAAGGTTGTGTAACGTGCGGATCATTAATTGAAGACCTTTGAATCTGCTCGTAGCTCTGTACGGATTCATTCTGACTGTGTCTCTTCTTTGACTCAATCAAGTTGAGTCTTCCATAGCTGATTACTTCGTAGGTATATAGTGTCGTGCCTCTTTGCCTCGCACCTCCATATAGAATCATGTCCAGCTGTCATGTTTTCCTTGTTCCACGTAACTGGCTGAATCATCAAGAATTATCATACGCTTGAAGCTCTTTTTTTACCAATACAATTATCGCAAGGGAAAGGTCCCAAATAGGTGAAACGGTTATGGTGAGCGGTCAGGTTTGAAATAGTCTGAAGGAACTGGGGAGGGATTGCTCCTATTAGGATAACAGTTACTCACTGGGTCACTTGCAAATCAAAAGATGTACTGCAAGCATATACGTATAACTTCGCGTCAATTTAGACATGATGCAAGTTCCCTTCAGACCATGAAAATTATCTTTGGACGGTTGGGGATGACGTCCTTAGACCATGACGTCCCGGGCCATGAGTTGTGCGGTAAGGGATTCGCATGCCATGGAATGATGTTCTCGGGACATGAAAATGGTGCCTCCGAACCATGACGCCTTTGAATAATGATGTTCAAGTTTGAGAGATCCTCAGGCCATGGCATAGCGTCTTCCGGCTATGAGGATGGTGCCTTCAGACTATGACGCCTTCGGACAAGTTGGAGATATTTCAGCCATGAGGTGCAAAGACATGATGCTAGAAGCAACAAGACAAGGATTAGTCTTGTATGAAGTTGAGGGCCGAGATTAGCCCGAGAGAAGAGAACAATGCAAGAGAGACAGTGCTTAGTCACGGGCGGGATTCAGAACAGTGCTTAGTCCCAAGCAGATAGAAGGCAATTCTTATCCTTGTGCGAATGGGAGGCAGGGCTTAGCCTCATGCAAGATTCGGGATAGTGGTTAGTCCCATGCAGGATGGAGATATAGCTTAGTCTCATGCAAATATAAGGCAGTGCTTAGCCTTATGCAAGTAGGGAGGCAGAGCTTAGCGTCATGCAAGATTCGGGAAAGTACTTAGTCACATGCAAGGAGAAGGCAGTGCTTAGCCTTATGCAAGTAGAGAGGCAGGGCTTAGACTCATGCAAGTGATTTGGGACAGTGATTAGTACCATGCAAGGAGAAGGTTGTGCTTAGCCTTATGCAAACGGGAGACAGGGCTTAGCCTCATGCAAGATTCGGGATAGTGCTTAGTCTCATGCAAGGAGAAGTCCGTGCTTATCCTTATGCAAATGGGAGGCAGGGCTTAGCCTCATGCAAGATTCGGGACAATGCTTAGTCCCATGCAAGGGGAAGGTCGTGCTTAGACTTATGCAAATAGGAGTCATGGCTTAGACTCATGCAAGTGATTTGGGACAATGCTTAGTCCCATGCAAAGTTTGGGACAATGCTTAGTCCCATGCAAGGTGAAAAGTAAGAGCGAAGTATTCTTAGCTGGCAATGTATTTCATGCATAGTGATTGTGTCATTGTGACAGTGTTTATCATGATGATATAGTCCTGCATCCAAAGGAAATTTGTTAGTTTTGCGGGGGAGGTTGGTTCGTGCCTCTGCTTGCTCGGTTTGCTCCGCTCTGTCTGATGATCCTATTCAAACTATCAAGGTAGCATTTGCTAAAGCAAAGTTTCTTTTTCAAAAGCATGTGTGCGTAATTTTCAAAAGGCATAGTAGTATATAGTTTAGAAATTAGTTAGATGAACCAGTAACTGTGACACAATCAGAGACATTGCGACTTCTTCTGCCGTAGAATTTTGAGGGTCCTCCTTAAAATTCCGCCCCAGTTAACTAGATGACTTTTCTGATTGCTCCATACGCTACGGTTGGCTGAACTTGCTTCAAAATGTTGAGGGTCCTCCTCAAAATTCTGCCCCAGTTTCTGATTGTGGGGGAAATAGAAATTTTATTGAATTGTGACCGAACCCACATGGCTGCCTACGTATCCCCTCTTAAACGGGAATCAGGTCGAGCGTAGTTCAATTTACAGCATAAATGGTTTACACATAGTATCTTTTGACTACATTTGAGTTGATTGGCTTTGGCCAAATTTCCCCGTCCATCTCTGCGAGTATGAGAGCTCCTCCTATCAGTACTCTGTGAACCATGTAAGGACCTTGCCAGTTAGGACAGAATTTTCCTTTGGCTTCATCTTGATGTGGAAAGATCTTTTTCAGCACCAGTTGCCCCGTTGTGAACTGTCTTGGCTTGACTCTTTTGTTGAAGGCTCTGGGCATTCTGTTCTGATAAAGTTGACCGTGACATATTGCATTCATCCTCTTTCCGTCTATGAGGGATAGTTGCTCATAGTGGCTCCTTATCCATTCTACGTCACTGAGCTCGGCTTCTTGTATGATCCTCAAGGAAGGAATTTCTACCTCGGCGGGAATGACAACTTCAGTACCATAAACCAGCAAATAAGGGGTCTCCCCGGTTGATGTGCGGACTATGGTACGATATCCTATGGTAGCTTCTCATGCCATTGTTTGCGATTCTCCACCATTTTGCTTAATATCTTCTTGATGGTTTTGTTGGCGACTTCCATGGCTCCATTCATTTGAGACATGTATGTTGTGGAATTCTTGTGTTTGATTTTGAAAGTTTCACACATGGCTTTCATCAGATCACTGTTGAGATTGGCGGCATTGTCAGTGACGATGGACTCTGGAACCCCGAATCGACAAACAATTCGGTCGCGGACAAAATCCGCAATGACTTTCTTGGTCACAGCTTTGTGAGATGCAACTTCAACCCATTTAGTAAAGTAGTCGATGAACACCAAAATGAACCGGTGCCCGTTTGAGGCGATGGGCTCGATTGGACCAATGACGTCCATTCCCCAAGCAGCAAAGGGCCAAGGTGAGCTTGTTGCATTAAGCTCGTTCGGCGACACTGTTATCATGTCTGCATGTATCTGAC
Organism: Nicotiana undulata; assembly: GCA_005239495.1. Taxonomy (NCBI): domain Eukaryota; kingdom Viridiplantae; phylum Streptophyta; class Magnoliopsida; order Solanales; family Solanaceae; genus Nicotiana; species Nicotiana undulata. The sequence continues at coordinate 19,231 of ML284466.1, forward strand.
ATTGGTTGCATTTCTGAACATACCAGATGCGATCTATTTCCATGGTCATCAAAAAGTAACCGGCCCTGAATATCTTCTTAGCCAAGACAAAGCCATTCATGTGTGGACCGCAGGTTCCGGCATGTATCTCCTCGAGCAATTTAGAAGCCTTTTTTGTGTCGACACACCATAACAGTCCCAGATAAGCAGTTCTTCTATATAGGGTTCCTCCACTTTGGAAGAAGTGATTGTACAACCTCCGAAGCGTGCGTTTCTGAGAATGGTTTGCATGCTCCAGGTATTCTCCTTTTGGCAAATACTTTTTGATGTCGTGGAACCAGGGTTTTCCATTCATTTCCTCTTCAACATGGGCACAATACGCTGACTGGTTATGGATCCTTACTGGAATGGGATCAATGAAGTTCTTGTCTGGATGTTGTATCATTGATGACAAGGTAGCCAATGCGTCATCAAACCCGTTCTGAATTCTGGGGACATGCCGAAACTCTATCTTCGTGAACCTCTCTTTTATTGCTTGTACATGATATAGATACGGTAGTATCTTGGAATTCTTAGTAGCCCGCTCTCCTTGTACCTGGTGCACAAGAAGATTTGAATCCCCGATCACCAACAGTTCCTGAATGTTCATATCAATAGCTAGGTTGAGCCCTAATATGCAAGCTTCATATTCCTCCATGTTGTTAATGCAGGGGAATCTGAGTTTTGCCGACACCGGATAATGTTGACCAGTTTCTGATACCAAGACGGCTCCAATGACGACTCCTTTGAAGTTCGTCGCCCCGTCGAAAAACATTCTCTAACCATCGTAGGTTTCAAGAATGTCTCTCCTACGAATGATACCTCTTCATCATGAAAATACGTTTTCAAGGGTTTGTAGTCTCCTCCCACAAGATTTTCAGCAAGGTGGTCTGCCAATGCTTTTCCCTTGACGGCTTTCTGAGTTACATAGACGATGTCGAACCCACTCAATAAGATTTTCCATTTGGCCAGCTTCCTAGTAGGCATGGGCTTTTGAAAGATGTATTTCAGGGGATCCATCCTTGATATAAGATATGTAGTATAAGCACAGAAGTAGTGTCGTAGCTTCTGAGTTGTCCAGGTTAGAGCGCAGCAAATGCATTCTAGCAGAGAGTATCGTGCTTCGTAAGGAGTGAACTTCTTAATCAAGTAATAGATGGCTTGTTCCTTTCTCCCTGTCTCGTCATGTTGTCCCAGAACGCAACCGAAAGCTCCATCTAACACTGCAAGGTAGAGTAGTAGTGGTCTACCCGGCTCCGGCTGGACTAAAACTGGTGGTGTGGACAAGTATTCCTTAATTTTGTCAAAATCCTTTTGACAATCCTCGGTCCAACTGGTTGCAACGTCCTTCTTCAGCATCTTGAAAATCGGCTCACATATTATTGTGGATTGTGCTATGAAATGGCTGATGTAGTTGAGGCGTCCCAGGAAACTCATCACATCTTTATTGCTTTTTGGTGATGGTAATTCTTGGATGGCTTTGACCTTTGATGGATCCAATTCTATTCCCTGACGACTGACGATGAATCCCAACAGCTTTACGGCAGGAACCCCGAATGCACACTTTGCGGGGTTTAGCTTCAGGTTGTACTTCTGAAGTCTGTCGAAGAATTTCCTCAAGTTTGCTGTATGATTTGTGTCCTTCTTGGATTTAATGATGAAATCATCCACATATACCTCTATCTCTTTATGTATCATGTCATGAAAAATATTGGTCATGGCCCTCATGTAGATGGCCCCAGCATTCTTTAGACCAAATGTCATCATCTTGTAGCAGTATACTCCTCATGGTGTAATGAAGGCTATTTTCTCGACGTCTTATTCATCCATCCAGATCTAATGGTAACCTGCGAAGCAATCTATAAAGGGCTAGAGTTCATGCTTGGAATAATTATCGATCAGTATGTGTATGTTTGGTAGCGGGAAATCATCCTTTGGGGTTGCTCTGTTGAAGTCTCGATAATCAACACAGAATCTGACTTTCCCATCCTTCTTCAGAACATGCACAATGTTGGCTAACCAGGTTGGATATTCAACTACCCCGAGGACCTTGGCTTTGATATGCTTAGTAACTTTCTCTTTGATTTTCAGGCTCATATCTGGCTTGAATTTCCTGAGTTTCTGCTTTACCGGCGGACACATGGGGTTTGTGGGAAACTTGTAGGCCAATATGGATGTGCTCAATCCGGTCATATCGTCGTATGACTATGCAAAGATATGCTCATATTATTTCAGGAACCGAGTGTATTCCTCGTTCTCTGATGATGACAAATGGATGCTTATGCGGGTTTCCTTGACGGTTTCAGAATCTCCCAAGTTGACTATCTCGGTTTCGTCCAGGTTGGACTTGGGCTTGTTCTCAAAATCCTATACTTCTCTGACAATCTCCTCAGGTATTACATCCTCTTCTTCTGGATCACTGTCCTTTTGTTGCGTTGCCTCATTACATGTCACAGTTGTTGGTTCATCGAGATAGAAAATAGTAATGCTGTAGGGATAAAGATATGAAAGAAAAGTAGTAAAAAACATCAAGCCATTTTAAAGCGTCTGACAAAATGATTTTCAATAACCCAAATAACGTTTTTGGAACATTGAAAATATTATTTAAAACAAAAAATGCAAAAGTGGAAATCATTTTTTTAGAAAAAGTAAACAATGCTATTCAGCCTTGCTACCCCGGGACTCGTCGGGCCCTTGATGGTTTAACAGTCCAGTTCTTGAGGAATGTTTGTCTCTCCACAACTTGGATGGTAGGGCCTTCCTCCTCCTCCTCCTCGACGATAACACATCAGTCCATATCATCATCTTCCAAGAACAAATTCTTCAAAGCTGCCAATGCTTCTTCTTCCTCTGATCCCCATATGATATCGGCCTGGTGGAAGGTCTGCTTAAGTGCGGTATGGTTTGCTCAAGAGGGTAGTATGGACCATGCCACGACGGTGACCAATCATTGTATTCCTGCCAGGTGTACTGATACCTTAGCCCAAAGGTGGTACCATGGCGCTTCAGTTGTATTGGCTTGGAGATACCCTGAAGATTTTTACCGAGCCCCCTGCCAGGTTCGTACCCTTGCCATGCCAATATGCTCTATATCTTGCTACTCCACCACTTATTATTTTCGATTGTGTTAACACTCTCGATACGATGGTAGGTTTCTCCACCTAACTTCCTTCTATTTTCTACCACTGGAAAGTTTGACTGGTGTAAATGGGGTTGCTCCCGTCTCTATGGATGATCAATTCTTGATGGTTCCATTCAAACTTTACATCCCGGTGCAAAGTAGATGCTACAGCCCCAGCGGCATGTATCCACGCTTGTCCCAACAGCAAATTGTAGGAGGATGATATGTCTAGCACATAAAACTCAATGCCAAACCAAGTGGGACCCATTTGCAAGCAGAGATTAGTTTCGCCAATGGTAGCCCTTTAAGACCCATCGAATGCTTTCACATTCATAGTTCTTGCTCGTATCTCATGTAAACCCTTTCCCAACCTCTTCAGAGTTGTCAACGGGCAAATGTTGAGGTTGGATCCTCCATCTATCAAAACTCTGGCGATAAACTTATCTTCGCATTGCAGTGCCCTATTGTGACTTAACCCTTCAGGTGGCAGCTCGTCCTCATGGAAAGTGATCTTGTGGCTTTCTAGCACCTGGCCCACCATATTGGCCATTTCTCCGCTAGTGATGTTGTTGGGCATGTATGCTTCATTCAACACCTTCATCAGAGCATTCCTGTGTGCCTCAAAATTTTGCAACAATGACAAGATGGATATCTGGGCAGGGGTTTTGTTCAGATGATCAACGACAGAGTACTCCCTTGCCTGTACTTTCCTCCAGAGGTCATCTGGACCAGTCTCAATAACGGGCGGTTTAAATGGAAGCTTGCTTACTATTTTCTCCCAAATGTTCAGGTGTACAAACCCTTCATGTTCTGGTCATTCCTTGTGCGGCGCCGGATTCTTCCATTTTTGCTTTTCCCTTTCTTCTAGCTTCGGCTACATAATCCCAAGGTACAACATTGGAAGTGAAGGGCGGTGTGGATGCCACCGTTACAGTGAAAGGTGTGGCCACATCCACCTCAAATGGAGCGGGTGTTGCTGCAGGTGGGGTTACTTCTACCTCAAAAGGAAGTGATGCGGCTACCATGACTTCAACCGGTGGTTGTAACTGCACCACAATGGGATTGAGTGTGACTGCAGGTTTCTTAGGATCTTCACCCTCTCGAATAAGCCCGATTGATCCCTCGGGATCCCACTCTTCATCAGTTTCTATCACATTGACTCCTTCACCTCTATGATCTGGGAGAGGATTATGGCGGACATTAGGTGTAGTTTCCTTTGCCTGTATGACCTTATTATCAATCAGTGTTTGGATCTTGTCTTTCAAGGTGCGACACTCGTCAATAGTGTGTCCCTTCATACCGGAATGGTATGCACAGGTCTTGTTTGGATTAACCATTGATATGAATTCTCCATTGCCACAGCGGGAATATGGGTGACATAACCATCAGCTTTCAATCTTTCGTACAACTGGTCGATGGGTTCTGCAATGGCGGTGTATTGTTTGGGTGGCTTGCGGTCAAAATTAGGCATGGGTTTTTGGTAGTTTGGACGAATTGGATGTGACTGATAATATGATGGATGGGTGTTATAGGTATGGTAGGCGGTAGTAGGTTGGGAATATCTGGGAGGTGATGGTTGGTATGTGGGTGGAGGTGTTTGGTATACAAATGGAGTTTTCGAACATTGGGCAACCATTACTGTTCCCACTTCTTTCTTCTTCGATATACCACCTGATTGCAATGCTTTGTTCGTGGCCTGCAGTGCCTCGAAATTCATCACTATTTCACTTTTAATACCTTCCTCGGTCCTTTCTCCGAGCTTGATGATATCGAAAAACTTATGATTCTCAATAACTATTAATCTTTCATAATATTGCGGATCTTGTGCCCTGACAAAGAACTTGCTCATCTGTTCCTCATCTAACGTCAGCATGCCTTTTGCCGTTTCTGACCTCCAACGAGTAGCTCGTGGAAAGTCTCAGTTGGCTTCTTCTTAAGGTTCTGGATATAAAAAATGTTCAGTGCATTCTCCGTGTTGAATATGAACCTGTCCATGAAATCTGACGCCATGCTCACCTAATTAGCCCATTTCTTGGTATTCTGGCTTATGTACCAAGACAGGGCATCTCCCGTAAGGCTTCTCATAAATAGCTTCATGCGAATCCTTTAGTCTTTTCCAACCCCCACGAGCTTGTCACAGTAAGTTATCAGATGAACCTTGGGGTCGCCCGTTCCATCAAACATTTCAAACTTGGGAGGTTTCTAACCCTACGGCAGTTCCACATCCAGTTATATGCACAAATCCTCGTAATTCAGACCTTCAATCCCTTTCCTCCTTCAACACCCTAAACCAGGCGTGTTAGTTTCTTGAGCTCCTCAACCATGTTCTTGATGAGCATGTCCTTCTCGGTGTATTCTGGTGTATATGAGATTGGTTGAGTGGAGTGAGGTAAGGTTTCCACGTATATAGGGTTGTTCTGGTGAATGCTAGGACTTTGGGTGTAGTGGTGATCATTGGTGGAGTTCTGGGGTTCGGGGATAGGTTGGGTGTGTTCTGAGGAGTGTGATAGGTGGTTTGTGGGTATTAAGTAGGGAGATGTTGATTTTGAGGAGGGGTTGTATACTGGTGAGGTGCGGGAGGATTCTCTGGGCATTTGTTGGGTATGTTTTGAGGTGGTATAGGGTTCTGGGTGTTTAGGTGGTTGACATCTGGGACATTCAGTGTGAGGAAGAGATTTGCCAAGTTACGGACCTGCTCAAGCTCACCCTGAAGTTCAAGGATCTTCTGCTCGAGTCGTAGAACCAAATCATTTATCAGAAGTTTCCACATTCTTAACATGTGCAGTGTTGTCCTTTCTGATGTTGTTCATATCATCCATTTTAGCTTTCCCTTTGTCTTTCGGTATACTTGGAAGAGGAGAAGGTGGAGAGCCTCTGGATCTGGTATGATAAGCCGATGATGCCAGTATGCGTGAACCAACCTTGGGGAATGGGAATAATCAAAAGAAATAAAAACAAAAGGTAGCCAAGTCAGTAAGAGTTCTGAAAATGTTTGCAATATTTAAACACATATTGCGGAAAATGTAAATTCGCATCCTAATTTGGGAGCCTCGTTGTGCCCGAGGTAGGCCTAGCGACAAGTTGATTTGGAGAACTTCAGTGCCAATAATTGCCTCATTTCATTAATGTAAAATAGATGAATCTAAAACGACAATGAATAAAGTAAGTCACTAATGACGCTTGGCCTTATTACATTTGAAAAGGCAAATAAACCTAATCTATTTGGTCCCCGAAGGACCTTCCCCAGGCTTGATCTTCCTGGCTCCATCGATCAGGTTCCCCAGGTCGGGCATGCCCAACAACAGGTATACCCTTGCTAGATGCCCTCCTTCATTTCCCTCAGCATTCTGGCAGTCGGCGACTCTTTTCCTTGTATTCTCCTCTAGCTCCATCAGACCCTGCTCCAGATATTCCAGCCCTTCATTAGACTTGATAGCCAATTCCCTCCATTCATTGATTAGTTCCATAGTAGTCTTATGTATCTCCAGATGCTCGACCTCGGACTCATGAATTCTTTTGCGCAGTTTGTTATATTTTACTTGGGTTTTAGAAACTTCGTCTATGACCCTGTTTCCTCGACCGATTCCCGGCTCAACTATCCCTACTATGCTGTCTTCCAACCATGATAGGTAAAAGCGTACATGCCCTGCGTGATACCTGTCTAGATCGATGGTTTCTTTTTCTACAATAATCTTTGAGTGCCACATATGCTGAGCTTCACACTTGTATGGGATGTCATCATCCTGAAAATCTTCCCTGTAATGACTCATTTTAGCAACCCCTGGTATGACCTGCTTCCTGCCTGCCTGTCTCATAACCCAGTAGGTCGAACATCCATTGAACCTAATCCTCAGTCAAATTGTCGAAAAGCTGCACCCATTCTGCATCATTCTCTGGTTGAGCAAACTTGTCTGGGATATAGGTCATTCTCTTAGGGTGATGGAAAGCTATATGATCATTCCACGGCCTTCGTGGTAACTCTTGACGGTATTGACCTCTCTGGAGATGCTTCAATTACCAAACCTGTAGCAGCATATTACAACCCTCGAAGTGTTTGAACCCCTTTTGGCAGCGGTCCAAGGCTCGATATATATCAACTATGATCATAGGGACAATGGTGTATGTTTGCCCCTCGATTCCCTCCATTAAGGTTTTGGCTACCATGGCCAGTCTGGTGTGAATTATGTCCCCTTGCATTGGAAACACTATCATACCCAGGAAGCAGACGATGAACACAAAAACCCTGCGGTGAATACAACCCAAAGAAGTGATAGAGAATTCATCATGTAAGATATGATATGATTTTCTATGACCATATAATTCATAGAGGTATTCAAAGGGTATGTGGGACTTCTTCAAGCACTCCAAGTTCTTTACAATCCCATCATTTTCAGAAATCCCCTAGCGGTACGGTTTTCTGGCACCAATAAACTGGGACTGTCCCAAGGTAGTCCAGCAAATCCCCCTATTTCTTCCAAGGGAGGGGTAATTTCTATGTTTCCAAAGTGAAACACGGATCTTTCTCCGTCCCAGAACATTGTGGCAGCTTCAATCAACATATTATTCGGTTGGTGTCCAATAGAGAAGGCAGATTTCCCAAGACCTTTTCTTCCCACCAATATAGAAACAATGGTGGTATGCTACGGACCATGCCGAACCTGGGGATTTCGTGCCTCATTTTCTGCAAAACAACTAAGGTTAGGCCCTTTCCCTCTCCAGATTCGACTATTTATACATCAGTGATTAGTATATTGGCACTTATTTCTCCAAATTAATGCACAGATCATGGCTGCGTCCCTTGGGATTATGGAAACTCCGGTGGACTTTTGGACACAACTTGTCTTACAAGGTTATTATGTGGACAGCATATTAACCCCGTCTAGGTTTGACCATGATGCATGTACAACTAATCAGAATAAGGTTTCCATAGAGGTCTAGACTGGTATCCTCAAGCGGACAACTTGAGGGGGAAAGGCACGAAACCGTCGACTTCACCGCTGATCGACTAGTTTTACCACAAATAAGCCTTTCCGAATTCAAAGGGGTGCTATATAGGAAGAGCGCAAACACTCAACAAGTGTTGCTATGGTATTGCTTACGCATGAGTAGAATATGATGTTGAGCATGATTTATGCAACATAAAATAGCATGTTGTCACATATTTGCACGTTAGAAAATGATAAATGCGGTATTTAATAATTGAAAGGCGTTTAAGAAAGAAAACAAAGAGACAAGGCAGTTTCCATAGTAAAGAGAAATCGTAAATGCTTGAAAATAGGCAAATAAATTCACATAAAGTGGGAAAGGGAAAAGGTGAGCACGTATTAAGCATGCTTAAAGACTAATTCATAAAAAAGCAAGTACTTTATGGTAAGAGCCTAAGGGTTAATCCCTAGCAGAGTCGCCATGCTGTCGCGCCCCCTTTTTCCTCGCGGAATCGGGTTTCGACATTTCTGAGATAACTTCCTTCCTTTTGGGATGGGGTATGGGATTTGAAGAGTCGCCACCTAACGGATTAAGGTGCGTTAGGGCAGCTAGAGCAGTTAACTCATGAAACTAGTTTTCATTACCAGAGATCGGGTAAGGGCTCAAAATTACCTTGAGGGGAAGGTGTTAGGCACCCCTCGAGGTCCACAACGGTGGGTCCCAGCCGAACTTAATTAAGCGAATTAGTCTTAAAGGGTAAATAAAGCAATTTGGATAACCATACATTACTTTAAGCAAGATTATAGGTTCCTAGGTTTTTTAGCCTATAGGATCATTTCCATGCAATACTTGGTAACTTTCCCCAAGTTGGGGTGCTACTCATAATATTAGCGCACGGGTCATCATCTTCTTTACTACCCAATTACTATATTTCAGTTATTACCTAAGCGTTCTAATAGCTTCTAACTCATTCCTTATGTGTGCACTACCCGTCCCTTACCTATGGTCCTAGAGGTGTTTAGGACCTCTATTTAGGGTAGTTCTAGACTGACCTATGTTGCTTAAAATGAGAAAAGTCTAGGCGACAAAAAAAATGCATATAGGACTATCATATAAGGGGCAAGTAAGGGCTCATATTAACCTCCACAAGTAGACAAAAAATGCACGCAATTAAATCAGAAAACTTTATTAATTTAAGGATCCTATAGACAGGATATCTAGATGAGCAGAAACAGAATGTAAGACAATAATTCTATTAAAACGAGCATCGGTAAGGATCAATTTTCCTACTAATTTTATTAGCTTTGAATCTGGGAACATTTCAAGCAGCAAGATATCACAGTTTTAGGCCCAGAATCCTTTAAAACCTACAGGTTTGCCTAAGTGATGACCAGAGCAGAATCCTATAGGCATTGCATCTACAACTGTTAATTATAGACCTATAACGTGGTTTCTAAGAGAATTGCTCATAAAGACAGGTTTTATCCTTTTTAGATCTTATAGGAATGCTTTCTAATTTTGTAGAATTAATTTAACTCCTATAGACATGATTCTAAGTGTTGAAACTGATTACAAGCATGATTTCTGAGTTTACGAACTGATTTACCCTATAGGCATGGTATCTATTAGTTTAAATCCTAAGACATGATTTCTAGGTTTTGAAATTGTTTCCTTTTATTCCTATTGACATGGTATCTAAGTTGGAGCTGATTTTTATTTCCTATAGGCATGATATCTAAGTCGAATATGGGTAGAAATTTTAAGCAAGTTTCCAGGAAAGTTTATTAATTCACATAAGTATGACCCTACTATATACATGATCACTAATGCACGTTGAGATTGGAAATATGTGTAGATCCTATGAACATGGATTCTAATGCAGAATTAACAAAAGACCTATAGGTAGTGTCTCTAGTATGCATAATCACAAACAGTCAGAAAAACATCCTATAGGCAGGATCTCTAAACGAGTAGTAGCATTCACATAATAAATCAACACAATAACCTATAGGCAGGATTTCTACCCGAGTATTAAAACAATGATATAGAAAGATCCCCCCCCCCCCCACCCNCCCCACACCCACACCCCCAGCTTTTACTAATAAACCCCAGATCGGTTTATTACAGAGATTATTACATTATTACAGTCCAATATCGAATAAATTACATAACAACATTCATTACACTATAAGGAGCCTTCATAGGCCCAATATAAACTTGGGAACCAGGCCTTCAAGCAAAGCAGATCTGAAGCATAATGTTGGTCCATCCATGATACACAAAATTGGGCTTCTGGTGCGTCAAAGTTCCCAAGGGCCTCAGGGACCCCGGGCAATGCTCACACCAGAACCTTACTTAATGAAATAGTTTGTAAAAGATTGGAAGACCAGCCCCAATGTGTCAATGTTCGGAGGAGTCTCAAGGACCCTAGGCAGTTCTCACACTGTGGGTAGTAGGAACCTAAATAACTAAGAGTAGAAGTTTGAAAACCAGTATATAAAGATTAGGGGAACAGTTTTAGAAAAAATAGTTTAGTCTCCAGAAGAAAACAGATTCAGGTTACACAGAGCTGTACCAGGAAACAAATAGAATCTATATTCAGCACATAGTTCAAGTAGATTGGTACTTGTTCGGACTAAATACTCATACTAGTATCACAAAAGGGCACTTAACAGACAGAATTGGCCACACATTACATGCTTGCAGTATCTAGCAATGTTCAGAATAGGGAACATACAACTAAATCAAATAAGGTTTCACATTATTGGAAATAACTTAGTTAGCATAATCACTAAGTGGAATCATATGGGCACATAGCAACAGAAGCATGTTTTAAACTAACCAAATAATCACATGGGACAGAAATAGGATAGCAGGACCTAAAGTATGCCAGTTGAGAAAGAAGTAAACAGGAATCATAAATCACACAAAAGCATGTTGAGGTTGGAAATAAAAGCACATAGAAAATAAATAGGATAACAGGAGTTAAAACATACCAGTTAAGAAGAAAGTAAATGGTAATTTAGATCCACGGAGTCTAGCCTTGGCTTCCAGCTGGCTAAACAGTGCAGAAATCATAACATCAACACAAAGAGAGAACTTAAGTTCTTTGAGAAAAACAGAAAGCTTGAGAGTTGTAAAGTGAAAAGCGTGTGTGTGAGTGTAAGAGTCTCAATGTAAGTCTCTTAATGTGTAGGTAGGTGTTTAAAATCAGGACAAGGGAAGGGCTTTTATAGCATACAATAGAGTAAAACCAAATAAGGTATGAAAATCAATTGCACACAAATAAGGTATAGAGATCTGTTAATCAGTCAATTAGGGTTAACAGGAATCAGTTATCAGGCAGAATCAAGTAAGTATCTCTGAAATTGAGGAGAATCTCACACAGAATAAATCAACAGACAAGATTAAGGTTAAATAAGGTAAGCAGTAAGTTCAGAAATCAATTATAAATCGGCCTTAATAATCAAAGCACAGAAAACATGCCAGTAATAGAATTAAGGAAAGTAGCACCAATTATTAATCACACATAAGGAAAGAATAGGTAAAATTCTAATAAAGAAATATCACTATTAAAGGAAAACACAAATTCAAACCCTAATTTAGGCAAATAAACCAGTTAACACGTTAATTGACAGAGCTAAGGTAAACAGGCAAGAACAGTGAAATAAATAGTCGAATTAATTGAAACCCTAAGACATAAATACATGGAGATGAAACTCAATCAGTCAAAAAGGTAAAGAAAAAAAACGGAGTTAAACATTTAAACATTTTTGCAGAAATCCCTTAAAAATCAAAACCATAGCTTTTAGGGTAAAATAAAAATCGGTTAACAATAATAGTAAAAACAGAAATTTTTAAAGGAAAATACCAAACGGACTCAAAACCGCTTCGGATCTAAAGAGATCTAAGCGGATTTGCTTACCTTGAAAATGGTAATAGTTCAAAATACGTGATTTATTTTAATAATAGTTGTTAAGCAATAAATGCTAAGTGTGAGTAAGGAAAGTGAGATAAGAGCTTAAGGACAGTATGTTATGCAAACCGAACAGCTGTGAATCGGGGTGAATCGGGGTCTCGAGCTGGCCTAGGAAAGGCCACGTGATCGAGCTAGGTTGCCTAATAGGATGCGATCGATGAATGACTAAAAATTAGGAGGGCCTCGAAGGTGGCCTATTATGATCAATGATGAGTAATAAATGAAGAACAATCAACGAAATACAATAAATGTAAGCAACAATTCAACAGAGAGATAGTAGAGTATGTTTGAGTTAGAGAGCAGAGAATGGTTTGTTCTTTTATTGAATATCATGTATCTTACAAAATGACAAGGGTCCCCTTTATATAGGAGGGGGAATCCCAACACAGTACATATGCATTTATTACAAAGATATGCAGCTGGTACAACCATTTAATGTCACGGTACGAACTTGTACTATTCTTGTAGACCAGGTCAGCTCTAACCACGTGCCTTTTGGGAATTTCCCACTTGTCCATGATAGTTAGCGATTTACACCGCCACTAGGTCGAGCATAAGGAATTTACGATGTGCTCCATCAGGGTCGAACCTCAAGCTGTGCCTCGAGCCTTCTGAAGAAGGGCTATAAAATGACATAATAATCATATAATCGGACTCTTCGATTTTAGCCGTATACAGATAGTCCCCGCGTTTCTTAGAGTGAAAAGATAAGAAATGGTCTTGAATTCTTGCCTCTTCGATACTCCCATCGTGATGCCAGCCCCGTCAGAGCATTAAATGACATGACTCAAAGGCTACGTAGAGGTCATTATCAGCACGATTATCGATAAGCCCATGAACCGTTTTTGGTTTGACTTTTCCGCTTCTCAAATGTTGCCCAAATGGCTTCTATAAATACCTCAATTTTTTGTCATTCACACTTTTACAACATATTCAAGTCTTCAGAGTTTAGTTCTCAATTTTCTGCATCCATTTTCTTTTTGTGCTTGTTTCTTCATCTTCTTTCTTTGAAATTAATAATCATGGCAAAAAACTCTAAAACGGTACCTCAGAAAGAGGGCACCACTTCTTCATCACGCCCGTCCAAGGGCAAATCAAAAACACCTCCAAGTATCGAGCAATGTATCCATGGTCCCTTCGATACAATCTCTTATTACCATCGATAAACCACCTTCAAATCTGGGTCAATGCGAGACCATGTCTCGGCACATTAGTCTAGTGACCGAGGTGAAGAAGGAAAAGACAGATTATCGTTGGGGGGAAGCGGTGCAAGTAGAAATCCCCAAAGCTGAGGAAAGCATAGTAGCACACAAAGCTGGATTCCTCAGCGTATATACATACCCTTTCACTCCAGGCCTCGTAGATTCTTCTTCCCCACCGATAGATTTGGTGATTCTTGACTTTTGTCGTCAGTACCGAGTGACACTCGGTCAGATTTATCCTTCTTTCTGGAGGATTGTTTACATGCTCCGATATTTCTCCAATCGGGTCGAGGGAATGACCTTAACCCTCAATCACTTGATCAGATTGTATAGCCCCCGTCTCTTTCGAGAGGGTTTAATCAAGCTACATCATCGATCTGCCAAGACATTCTTTGCGAGCATCGACGAGGACAAAGACCGGGGATGGATGAGTCGGTTTGTCAGAGTCAGAACCTCGGACATCATAGCTGCTGACAAGATGCCATTTCCGGAGGAGTGGAACATGAAGCGTAAGTATTCCCGCATTGAGTATATTTTATCAACTCTCTTTCTTCTTCTGAACTGACCTTCTTCTTTTTGATTGATTTTTCTCTGATTGTGTAGCCACTGTTTTGTTCCCCCGCGTGGTCCAGGACCTCCCGGGATGGATCAAACATTTAGACTCTTCTTTCCCATATGTAAAGCATGAATAGTGTGATTTGGCCAAGACGTTGTGGCGTGCCAAGAACCACGGTGAGCCCTTATTGCTATTATTACCAAATTTCTTATGAGTATTCTTTGTGGCGGTAAGTTTGATACATCACGCCTGTGCAAGCCTCAGGGAAGGCATGTCGATGAGATCGCCTCCTCCCGGAGAAGAGGCTTCGAAGCCCGCCAAAGACAAGAAAAGGAAGAAGGAGACGTCGGTGAACTCTCAAAAGGTAAAGAAAACCAAGACCCGAAAGCCTAAGACCGATGCCACGGTCTTGACTTTGGCTGCTACGGAAAGTCTTTGTATTGAAGACGAAGATGATGATGATGATGATGATGATGATCGCCCTTTGGTACAAAGGGTAAGGAGAATCGCTGACGCTTCGAGTAATGTTGGGCAGAAGGCTGTTGAGCCGGAGATGGCCGATGCGGACCCATCTCACACTAAAGAGGAGACCCTCGAGGAGGGTTTGGGTGCAGTCCTTGAGCCTCAAGTTGTACATGGTACAGTCCGTGCCGGTGAATCCTTGGTTGGCGAGTTTGGTGGGCCTGAATCTGAAATATTTGGGGGTCGAGAAGAAGCCCTAATAGAAATTAATGCAGTAGGCGACTTCGAATTGGGCCCTTCATTTTCTCCAGGGGAGATAAGGGATGCCCAGAACAGGGGTGTTGCCGATATGGTTACCTCCCGGGGAGAGGATGATACATTCATAGATTATTTTGAAGGTGTTGAGGAGGAGACCGATCTTGATGCCCCCATCGCTCTCGAGGAGGCTGAGAGGCTTGAAAAGCAGGTGATCTTCTTGATATACCATTCGTGCTTTGAGTGTTTATTCTTTTCTTTCTTACTTCTCCTCTTTTATGTTGTAGGTCAAGAAGTTGCATGACCACGCCTTTACTAAGCTTCAAGATGAGCTTACTTGCCATGAGGAGGAGCTCGAGAAGCTCACCTCGCAGCTGAATGAATCGAATACCTCCTCTGCCCGAAAGGAAGAGGAGTTGAATGAGCTTCGGAAAAGTTTGGAGGGAGTGCACTGATAACTAGGAATTTTTACCTTGTTTTCCGCCCTTCATTGCTTAGGTTTTAGTTATATTTGTACATAAAGTAGCCCCAAAAGCTTATATGTTATGCTTGTTGCAGGATTGAACAAAAATTGACGACATTCAGTCAAGGATATGCTCAAAATAGGAGTGAATCTTGCACAATTACCAAGGACAACAAAAATGCCCAACTAAAGAGTCCCTCCACGGCCACGGTCCTTTTACCGCGGTCCGCGATCCCAAGCTTCAGAGAACCTGCACAAGGCATTTTCCCACCGCGGTCGCGGTCCGCGGTGCAGAGCTTCATAGAGCCTGATACTAGGCCATTTCCCACTGCGGCCGCGGTCCAATTACCGCGGTCCGCAGTGCAGAGCTTTAGAGAACTTGATACTAGGCCATTTCCCACTGCGGCCGCGGTCCAATTACCGCGGTCCGCGGTCTGAAGATTCAGAGAACTAGAATTCAAGGCCAAGAAGCACCGCGGTCGCGATCTGCGGTCGAGCATATTCAGAGACCCAGAAGCCAAGGCTATAGTTGTCCACCGTGGACCGCGGTCGATTTTGTGCGGTCCGCGGTAGCCCCGCAGGGGCATTTTTGTCCAGATTTTTGGCTGAGTATAAATGGCTCATTTTGTAATTTTATTAGAGGATCTTCGAATTTTCTGAATGGAAGAGCACGTGAATAGCTAGTTTTTCATCTTTTTAGCTTATTTCTTGCATTTTTAACATTGAACCCTTGAGTTTATTGTTAAGAATCAATTTTCTGGGTTCTACTTCTTCTCTATAATTGAATCTATCTTTGAATATGAGTAGTTAGACCCATTATCTAGGGTTGTGGATCAACCCTAGTGTGGGTATTTGATGGGTTTTTGAAATTAAGGTTAGGATGTTTATGGGTGTTTGCTATTTAGGCTAATTTAGGGTTCTTATTGCTAAAATTAGTGGTTGCAAACACTAATTAACCTTTCCATGACTTGGGTCCTTCTTGAGAAAGAGGATTTGAGTCTAGAAAAATAGCCTAACAAGGAATTTGGGCATCATCAAGAGATTGGTAGTCCCAATCAATTGGGTTGAACCCAGAAATGGTAAAACCCTACTTGAGCCCTAATTAACGGGTTAAACCTCGAGAGAGTAATACCCTACTTGCACCTCAATTGCTTGATTAATTGACACCCAATTGGCCTCGAGAGAGGCAATTAAGGCAAAGCCACTCAAACTACCGAGAGGTATAGAGTGGGCACATCCGTGCATTGGTTATAGTTGTATCCCTAATAAACATCCTTACCTTAGAACATTGAAATCCATTAAGTACCCGCCTAGGTGAAAGTCCCGACCCTAGTGCCTTTATCCTTATAAGAAAACAACATCAAAACAAATTAGTTAATCAATTAGAATTTAACAGTAGCTTAATACTTAATATAGTTCAAAACACCCTATCATGAGAAGTGCAATTAGAAACACGAGGCTCTACTAGTTCACATAGACACTCACTACAATTGTTGACTCCCTTAGGATTCGATCCCGACCTATCGGGTAAAAGCTGCACCGACCCTTGTCTTCCTACTCCTATAGTAGTGAGGGTGAGAGCCGATCATGCACCAGGAATGGACTAGCTTCGTCGGGCAGGTAACATGACACTCATGAGTCCATCCTTTCATTCTCATAACTTGGTGATCACTATCTTGATTCGCCTTTGCAGATTGAGCAAAAGAATGTCGTGGTGGGGCAACTTCAGGGGGACGTCGCAGCCAAGGAAGTTGAGATCCTTGAGCTGAAGCGGCAGAATGATACTGTGGCATCGGAGAGAGATATTCTTCGAGGAGAGTTTGCCTCGACCTAGGGTCTTCTTCGACGTGCTTAGGAGGAGGCTACTGCACTATCTTTGTCCAAGTCTGAGGCCGATGAATATGTAGCTTCGTATAAAAGAGATGTCGCTACTGCAAATGATCGAGCCAGAGAGATATCTGAGAAGGCCGAGCTGAAACTGACTCGGGCCGTTGCTCATGCTCACTTACAAGATAGGAGGCAGGCCTTCGAGGAAGTAAGCGCCAAAGGTTTCGATCTCTCTACTGAGATTGACAAAGCCATATCCTTGGAGGAAGAATCAGTACCTTTAACTACTTTGGATGAGGGATCCGGAAGCGACTCAGACAGCAACGAGAATTAAGAATAGACTTGCTTCGTCATTTCTTCTTCTTCTTTCCTTTCTTTTTTTATATGGGCTCCTCGGGGGAGCTTTGTAAAGATACCTTTGTAAATGTATTTTTGAGAATGCAAAAAGACTACTTTGTTTCATGTCTTCAAGTTTTTCCCTTCAGTGTTCAAGCAAAGTTGATCTTCGAATTTTGATGTCGGCTCTTTGGAGCCCATACTTGGATTAATAGTCTCGAGATTGGGCACCTTCTCGAGGCTAGGTTGATATGGGGACCTCGATCCCTCGAACATTGTATGACAGCATCATTCATATGACATGACCGTGAAGTGACCGAAGTGGTCCGACCGGTACGCTTCCCAAAAAGTGATAATGCCCTGGTCAAAATTAATTAGCCTTCAGAGTAGGCGAACAGTTGTCGCTTTCTCTATATATGTATTTGCTTTCTTCTTATTTGAGGATTTTGCTACTTTGAGAAACTATCCTTTTTATAGAGCTTTTATTCCTTGCATCAGTTCTTTCACCATTTTAATTCAAAGCTTTCTCCTAAGTTGTCATCTCTTTTTTCTTGTTTCACCATAGTTATGGTTGCAATGCCCAAATCCGTTCACCAAGAAGAGGAGAGTTTTGCCTCTGCTTCCCGCCCGGACAGTGGTACATCACTGGCATCAGGTGAGCTAACCTCGAGTTGCTTCGTCTCGAGAAGGGACTTTACGTTGGAGAGATCTCTCAATATTCAGGGCCATCGAGAGAATGCATTGAGGTTCATCCCATCAATAGGAGAGAAACACCTCGAGGCAGTGAGGAGAGACTACAGAGGGGGAGAAAAGGTGGTAGTGCAGGTACCTTCCTTGGAAGAGGATATCATGGCCCATGTAAATGGGTTTTTGAACGTATATACGTACCCCTTTACGTTGGTCCCTCTCGATAGAGTCATGTTCGAATTCTGTCGAAGATATCGGGTCACTTTGGCTCAGGTCCACCCGTCATTCTGGAGAATAATGTTGATGATAAGGTTCTTTGTAGGGAAAGCCGGGATCAAATTTACCCTCAGTCATCTCATCATATTGTACCCGACCTTTGCATTATCGAGGACTGATTACTCTACGATGTCGATCCACCCGGCCCTTTGTTGCTAGTAATGAAGAAGATGGGGCCCGAGGGTGGATGAGTCGATTTGTCCGAGTGTGGACTGGTGACATTATCCTTGCAGAGTTCGTGCCATTTCCTAAGAGATGGAATTTGACACGTAAGTGATATACTTGTGCTTTTATCATCTTTGTTCTTAGTGGAAGCAGACTCCGTCAAGATGTTTCTTTTCTTTTCTGTAGCAATCCCGTGGTTTCCATACGAGGTCCCCGACCTGGCGAACTGGACTCGGAAACTGGCAGCTTGCTCGACTTACGATGAGCGCAAGTGGCGAGACTTGTCGAAGGGTAGATAGGAGGCAAAACACCATGGTAAGTGTCGTGTGATTCCTTTCTTAAGGAACATTTCCCTTTGTGTTTCCTAACTTCCTTACTGCAGGCATTGGAAAACATTTCGAGATAAGACTGTGCCCTCTTGGAAAGGAGGAAGGATCGTCGGCTTCGGGGCCGAAGAATGATAACAAACGGAAGGAGTCCTTGGTTGGCGAGGATATTTATAGTGAGGCAAGGCTCCCGGAGGCATAGAAGAGATGCAACCGTTGAGGTAGGTCATGCACCCATCGGCCATTGTGTGATCATTGGTGCAACAGAAGGGAGCGACCACACATCGATGGCTCGAATCGAGAGATTTCTCGAGGTAGCTAAGCTTACAGTACCCAAGGTTTCTGGCCTGGGGAGAGTGGTTCCTCCTTTGCCACCGTCTTCTTCCACCGTATAAGGTACTTCAAGGGATAAGGATCGTTTTCCGCTATCTACTTCTCTCGTCGAAGGTACTTTGAGGGATAAGGATATTTTGCTGCTATCTTCTCCTCCCGTCGAAGGTACTTTGAGGGATGTTTGGGGCCAGGGGCCGCCTAAACCAAGTGGGGGCTCGAGCGATCATATTCCCACCGAGAGCGGTTTAACTGGGGCCGATGAGACCAGGCCCGTAGATGCACGCTCAACTAGCAGCTCTGTTCTGAGGTGAGTTTTGGTTCACTTTGTTGGTTTTTCAGCTTTGTATTTTCATCTTTTGAACTGAAGCTTCTTTTTCATAGGCTTTTGACAAACTCAAATCCGAGTTGCTTCACTGTGAGGCTCGGTTGCGAAAAGCCTTGGACGGTGAGAAATCCCTTAGGCTTCTATGTGATAAAAGAGCAAAGGAGTTGATACACCTTCTCTATGAAATGAATCGAAGACAGAACTACGAAGGCCGCCTCGAGAGAAAAGTATCATTTGTTTTGAGGGAATGCATGTTTCCTCTCCTATCTTCGGAGATTAATATTTTGACATTTCAGTTGCAGAGAAAGACGGAGGACCTGGAATGCCTTTGGGGAAAAGTTGTCCCGGCTAACCTCGAATGCAATTAGTTGTAGGCACAGGTGGAGGCTCATGTTGCGGCAAAAAAGAATGCTTTGGACAAGGCTTCTGCCCTCGAGGTGCAACTTTGGAATGCTCGTGAAAATAGCTCGGTGCAGACGAGCAAGATCATAAGGCTCGAGTTTGATATTTTGAAGATGAAGGCTGAGGTCGTGGACGGCCGGGCTGAAGCTGAAGAGATCCGAGCTAAGGCTGATAGGAAAGTGGTCGTCTATTTAAAAGACGTTGTCAATGCTCGGGCTGAGCTGACGGAGGCTTCCAATTGGGAGAGCATAAGCAATAAATACGCCTAATGTAGATCCCGGAGGGAAACCCTCGAGGAGATCCACACTAGGGTATTCGATCTCTTGAAAGAGATAGAGTAGGCCAAAGTGGACGAATATGACGCCAAATTCCTTGTATCCGATGTCGAAGATAATGAGGAAGAGGCCGATAGAGCCGTAGTCCCCGAGGAGTAAGTAGACTAGGCTTTTTCCTTTCAGATTCTGTGTATAGGGCTATTAGAGAGCATTGTAAATGAATCCTTGTATTACTTCACACACACACACACACACACACACACAGATATATATATATATATATATATATATATATATATATATATATATATATAAAGAAACCTTTCAGTTTTCTCCTTTCATGAATTTCTATTTGCTTGTGTCTGTCTTTCTTTTGTTTTGAATTTTGACGTTTGTCAATGATTAGCCAGATGAATTGGACTTCGAGGTAAAACCCTTAGGTTTTGTGCCTGACAAGCCGATAATTAGTCTGATGAGTTGGACTGGACTTTGTCATGAACCCCTTGGGGTTTTGCGCTTGATGCGCGATTGATAATAGTTGATATTTAACCTGTTCAGGGCTCAGTTTTCGAGTCGGGTTTCGACTTCGAGCTCATCGACCCTTAGGTTTTGAATTGGGCCGGAGGCTTTTTAAGCTGGCGCTTAGTCTCTTACACATTGGATCGGTACAACCTCTAATTGGCCCTGAGGCTCTTTTAAGTTGGCTCTTAGGCTCTTACGCATTGGGTCGGTACGACCTCTAATCGACCCTGGGGATCTTTTAAGCTAGCTCTTAGGATCTTACTTATTGGGTCGGTAAGACCTCTAATCGGCCCTGAGGCTCTTTTAAGCTGGCCCTTAGGCGCTTACGTATTGGGTCGGTACGACCTCTAATATGGCTATATTTTTCCCTCATTAAAGACTTTTTGAAGTTTTTGTGTTCGTCCGACTCTTCGACAGCTCGATAAGAACCTCGATTGTGAGTCGTTATGTGACGATAAATGAGCACCTCGGAAGGTTTTTCTTGGGGGCTGAATTTTTGAAGCCCTTTATTGTTAGGAGCTGATATGATTGAAGCTATTTTGCTTAAGCCGAGGGTAACCTGATTATCCGGTTATTTTCGAAGTAATTTCGAAGTATTTTAAGGCCTGTGATTTTATAGCAACGGTCGGACGTCTCCGAGTCGCGTTAGTTTGGCTAGAGCCTTATGACCGTAGTCATTGTGTTTGGCCGTAACTTTTAATCCCCGAGTGAGGTAGTCTCGGCGTTTATATCGAGGGTATGCCTTTTAATGGGTCTTACAAGTTCGAATATATATCCTTGCCTTTAATATCGGGATTATGCCTTTTTAAGGTCTTAAAAATTGGACATGCCTTACTTGAGGTCTTACAGATTTGGTCATGTCGTACTTGAGGTCTTACAGTTTTGATATTGCCTCTTAGAGGTCTTATAATCCATGCCTTGATCAAGGTCTTACAGATTCGATATTGCCTCGTGGAGGTCTTATATTGTTGACAACGCCTCATGGAGGGCTTATATTCTTGAGCATACCCGGAGGTCTTACAGATTTGGTGTTTCCACATGGAGGGCTTGAATTGGTGATATTGCCTCATGGAGGGCTTACATCGGTTCCTTGTGGAGGGCTTGCATTAGTGCCTCATGGAGGTCTTTCGGGCTCAAAGTTTCTGACCCTAAGGTCTTATGGCGTCGAGTTTTGATAGCTTTGATGGGGTGACAGTCGACGACAGTCCCCGCGACATCGAAAGTTTTTGGTTTTGGAGTCATTCCTTGTTGCCTCATTGAGGGCTTATGAGCTCGAAGTTTTCGGCCCTGAGGTCTTACAGCTTTGAGCTTTTGATGTCAGTCCCCGAGTGTTAGGGAAATTTCTGGCCCTGGGGCCGTTTCTTGTGAAAATAGCAAACTTCTTTGAAGCGCAAAGCATTTTGATGGTAAAATATACTCCTTCGATTACTTGGTACAAGTGTACATAGTTTCCGCCGTCGAGGGTTCGATTATTCTACGCGGACGTGGCTCATTTGACCGTTTGGCGCGATACATCATTCTCCTATCGAGACCCTCTCTGGCTCATTTCAATTTCTCTAAGGAGGTGATCTCCCGAGGGGATGCCCCCCAGTATTTGAGGTTGATTGAAGGGAAGCCTTGAATACTTGTTGAGTCCTCCTTAGGTACAATATAGATGTTTCCTCATTAAAAACCTCGTCGGTAAAACCCATTTGGGATAAAATCCGATCTAAGGGAAAAAGAGCGCAACGCATGCTTTGAAACCTAAGCTCTTCAAGCTGGAAGATGCTTCAATTCTTCTAATCGGACACCTGCACACAGGTTAATGTAAAACATAAATAAAAAGGGAAACGGTTATACCTTAGCAGTGATGGCGTTTGAGCCTCGATATGCTTCAACTTCTTGTCCTGAGGACACGGTACGGTCCTTTACACATTCATTCGGGCGCAGCCGAGAATGTAGCATGTGATAGCTACTTGGTTGTTTGCTTGTCCTTTGGCTCCTTCAACGTAGAAGGTGTCGATGTCGGTGCCACATTGTGCACCACGAACATCTCTCTTGTTGTATGCTTCTCCTCGTATACTGTTTTTATTCCTTCCTTCATTGGAAACTTCATCATTTGATGAAGGGTCGATGGTATTGCTCTCATGCAGTGTATCCATGGCCTTCCGATCAAGGCATTGTACCTCATGTCTCTGTCTATTACATGAAACTTGGTATCTTGGATTGTACCGGCCACGTTGACCGGGAGGACGATCTCCCCTTTCGTTGTCTCGCTCGCCATGTTGAATCCGTTGAGGACTTAAAAGGCGAGCACGATCTGGTTGAGCAGGACGAGCTGCTCCATCACCCTCAACCTGATTATGTTGGTCGAGCTACCTGGATCCACGAGCACACGTTTAATTTGAAATATATTCACAAGAAAACAAATTACCAATGCATCGTTATGAGGCTGAGACAGGGTCTCGATGTTCTTTTCGCTGAATGTGAGAGCCTCGGGTATATAACCTCGAGTTCGTTTTTCCCTGGTGATGGATATTTTTGTTCGTTTAACAATGGGTTCTTGTGGGACGTTGATCCCTCCAATGATCATGTGGATGACGTGTTGTGGTTCTTTTGTTATGTTTTTCCTATTCGGCTCTCTTTCCCGAAATTGGGTCTTATCTCGGTTGTTGTGGAACTCTCAGAGGTGTCCTCTACTGAGTAGTCGAGCTACCTCTTGTCGGAGCTGTCTGCAATCTTCGGTCCTATGACCGTGCATGTCGTGAAATTCGCACACTAGGTTAGGGTTCCTTTGCGACGGATATGATAGTATGGGTTTTGGCCACCTGGCGTCTTTGATTTTACCTATGGCCGATACGATGTCTGAAACATCAATGTTGAAGTTGTAATCAAATAATCGGGGTGCCTACATTGGCCCTGTGTGTCTATCGAACTCGGCTTTGTTCACGTGTCCCCGGGAACTCTGGCCTCGATCCATAATTCGGTCGTTTCGAGGTATGTTGCGCCTTCGGGCATTTCTTCGATCTTCAGTGTATGGTTAGTACCTTTCCTTGTTTGGACTTGGTTCCTTTTCCAGGAGCCTGCTGGGATATATTGAGCCCAAGGGGGCTCCCAGTTGGTCGTCCTCGACCCTGATCTTTGATTGATACTGGTTGTGGACATCCGCCCAAGTTACGGCGGGATACTCAACCAAGTTCTGCTTTAGCTGCTTCGAAGCTATCGAGCTCTGTTCGTTCAAACCTTGGGTGAAGGCCTGCACTGCCCAGTCGTCGGAGACTGGCGGTAACTCCATTCGCTCCATTTGGAAGCGAGATACAAATTCCCGTAGCATCTCATTTTCTCTCTGTTAGATTTTGAAGACGTCGGATTTCCTTGTAGCAACCTTAATGGCACCGGCATGTGCCTTTACAAAAGAGTCTACCAGCATGGAAAATGAATCTATTGAATTTGGGGATAGGTTGTGATACCACATCATGGACCTCTTGGATAATGTCTCTCCGAAATTTTTCAACGGGACGGATTTAATTTCGTCGTCCTTTAGGTCGTTTCCTTTTACAGCACAATTGTAAGCAGTGATGTGTTCGTTAGGGTACGAGGTCCTATTGCACTTCAGGAGATCGAGCATTCTGAATTTCTTCGGGATGGGTTTCGGAGCAGCGCTTAATGGTAATGTCCTTTACACGAACTTATTTGAATCCACACCCTTCAGAATCGATGGTGCGCCCGGGATCTGATCGACCCTCGAGTTGTAGGTCTCCACCTTTTTGTCATTAGCTTCTATCTTCTTTTTGCATAATTCAATCCTCTTCGTGAGGTCCTCGAGCATCTTCATAACAGCGGGGTCGGTTGCTGACCCATTGTTGCTCGACCTCTCCGGTGCCTGCTCGACTCGAGGAGCCGTTTCTGGTGCTGATGTGCTTGGAGTTTTCTAATGGCTTTGTAGCTGAGCAATCGCCAATTGTTGTTCCAGTAACATTTCAAAAATGACGTGAAGGCTAACTTCCCTTTCCTCTCGGGCTGGAGTTTTCTGAGCTTCCTGTTGGTTTTCTCGGCGTAAATTCCCGTCGGTGTGGGAGATTATATTGACATGTTGGGCTTTGCGTGAGCCCACATCCACGGGGATTGGCTCTGGTGCGTCCTCAGGATTTTGCGGTGGTACACCGGTGCCTAAAACAGCTACACCATTCTCTCCATGGTCCTCAAGGCCGTTGTTTTCACGTGCATTCACTGAGTTAGACATTTTGACCTGAAATCAAAGATTCTTGGACAAGAAAAAGTGTGAAGAATAACTTGTGTTTTTCAGTAAACCAGCACTAAAACAATCGCTATTATTTTGAGCCCCACAGTGGGCGCCAAATTGTTTACCTTGAAAATGGTAATTACAATTATATTTGATTTTGTGGTTCTAAACATACGTGATTTATTTTAATACTATTTGTTAAGCAATAGATGCTAAGTGTGAGTAAGGAAAGTGAGATAAGAGCTTAAGGATAGTATGTTATGCAAACCGAACAGCTAGGAATCGGGGTGAATCGGGGTCTCGAGTTGTCCTAGACCAGGACTCGCGGTCGAGCTAGGTTGCTAATAGGAGGCGATCGATGAATGACTAACAACTAGGAGGGCCTCGAAAGTGTCCTATTATGATCAATGATGAGTAATAAATGAAGAACAATCAACGAAATACAATAAATGCAAGCAACAAATCAATAGAGAGAAGTTAGAGAGCAGAGAATGTTTTGTTCTTGTATTGAATATCATGTATCTTACAAAATGACAAGGTTCCCATTTATATAAGAAGGGGAATACCAACACGGTACATATGCATTTATTACAAAGATATTCAGCTGGCACAACCATTTAATGTCACGGTACGGACTTGTACTATTCTTGTAGACCTTGTCAGCTCTAACCACGTGCCTTTTGGGAATTTCCCGCTTGTCCATGATAGTTACCGATTTACACCGCCCTGAGGTCGAGCATAGGAAATCTATGATGTGCTCCATCGGGGTCGAACCTTGAGCTGTGCCTCAAGCCTTCTGAAGACGGGCTATGGAATGCCATAATAATCATAAAATCAGACTCTGCGATTTTAGTCGTATACAATACTCAACCAGAAATAACTAGGTTTATGAAAATAAACAGAGATGACCAAATTTGATTTGAACCAGAGATATGAAACCATAAAAACACATAAGTGATAGTACTCACAGATATAGGGGTGAATATAGACGGATTAATCAAGAAAATGAGAAATTTTGAACCAAATCTAGTTCGAATCCCTTGAGATTCCATCAAGTTACATGAAAATCGTAACACCAGTAGAGAGATGAGGCCGGATAAGGCCTGAAATCGAAGGAGAACCCCATGAATCAAAGGAAAATGAGTGACGGCGGGCTAGGGTTAGAAGGGGAGTGAGAGATAAGAGAGAAGAGCAGTGGTGGAAGGGCGGCGGATTTGGAAAATGGGGGGTAGGGTTAGGAGGTTTGTTTAATTAAAAATGGAAGGTAAATCTTGGACTGTTGATCTTCTGAGATCAACGGCCAGGATTAAATCTAGGTTGGGGCGGGTTATGGATATGGGTTATTGGGTTATAATAATTGGGTTTGGGTACTGGGTTATGGGTTGGTTTAATTGGGGTGATAGTTGTTTGGCTGGGGTCCGAAAATTCAATTAAAAGAGGCCATAGTTTAAATACCCACTTAAATGAATAAAATAATTTATGAAAATAGTTAATAGATGATGAAAAATGCTCTTTGTGAATGAAAATGATTTAAAACAATTACTTAATATTATAAAAATATAAAAAGTCATTTTCGTGCAAAAAATAAAGTAATTATGCATACATGAGCTATTATTGCAAAGTTATTACAATTATAACCTAAAGATATAAATATAACTATGCATAAAATAATTAAAGCTTAATATAAATAAAATGATAAAATTAAGCAATAAATTATTATAAAATCATTTGTGATACAATTAGTAATTATTAGACAATAAAATGATGGAATAAATTAATTAAAAATCTTTTAAAATTATGGAAAATATTAATTAATGCTCATGCATTATTTTGAAAATAATATAGGAAAAATTGGGTATCAACAGGATGCCCTTAGAGACTTGATGATGTTATGAACACGTGTACCTATGCACGACATGATATTCATACGCATATGCATGACACTATAAGTATTTCATGATTTGTAGAGTTATCCATACTTACATGTCGAGTCTTTTACTCATTGTTTCTCTCATGTCTATTATTTACTGATTTTCATTCCTTACATACTCGGTACATTATTTTTATTGACGTATCTTTTGCCTGGGGACGCTGTGTTTCATGCCCGCAGGTCCCGATAGACATGTCGAGAGTCCTCTAAGTAGGCTATCAGCTCAGCGGAAGATGTTGGTGCGCTCCATTTGCTCCGGAGTTGCTTGTTTGGTCAGTATAATTTAGACGTGTATTGTTTGGTATGACGGGGCCCTGCCCCGACCTTTATGATAAGTATTTACTCTTAGAGGCTTGTAGACAACTATCATATATACGAATATTTGTATGGCCTTGTTGGCCTATATTTAAAGTATATAATGATCACATTGGCCTTATAGGCCCGTATGTCACATGTATAAGTTTCTATATCAGGTTGGGTCGTTCTATGTCGGGTATTCCCTCATGATTACTCTGGATATATCATGATGCGCCTTCTCGCCCACTTATCTATGGTGATGTAATAAGAAATATATGTTACGTTGGTACTCGCTTGAGTAAGGTGTCGGGTGCCCGTCGTGGCCCATCGGTTTGGGTCGTGACAAATACGAGAGGTAAAGTACCCTGACTGGTTAATTAATACCATTGTGGTTCAAAAAAGAATGGAAAATGGTGAGTTTGCATATATTATACCGATTTAAATAATGGTTGTCCTAAAGATTCATTTCCTTTACCACATAAAGATCAATTAATTGATTCTACTGTAGGTCATGAAATTTTAACTTTTTATACGCATATTCTTGTTATAACCAAATAAAAATGGACCATATAGATGAAGATAAAACTTTGTTTATCATAAACAAGGGGACTTATTGTTATAAAGTTATGTCAATTAGCTTGAAACTGTTGGAGCTTCATATCAAAGATTTGTGATTAAATGTTCCAAGAACATCTAGGAAAAATTATGGAAGTCTACATAGACGATATGTTAGTCAAGTTTACACAAGTAGGAGGTTATTTTCAACACTTGTCAGACACCTTTCAGATTCTCTGCAAGTACAACATGAAAGTAAACCCGAAAATTGTGCTTTTGGCGTGGCGTCAGGTAAGTTTTTTGGTTTTTTTGTTTCTAACAGAGGTATTGAAGTGAATCCCCCTTAGATCAAAGCTATTGAGGAGATACCAGATATACTCACGAGCAAGAAAGAAGTGCAGAGATTAACATGCAGGATAGCAGCTCTGGGGAGGTTTGTATCAAAGTCATCAGAAAAAGGTTTTAAATTCTTTTCAGTGCTGAAGAAGCAAAATCAATTTAAATGGATTGACGAGTGCCTACGAGCTCTTAAGGACCTAAAGTCATATCTATGCACCCGCCTATGTTGGCAAAACCAAAAGATAGTGAAAGATTTCTCATTTACTTTGTTGTGTCAGAAGTAGCAGTAAGTGCGATGTTAGTACGAGAAGATAAAGGTAAACAATCCCAATTTATTATGTTAGTAAGTATTTAATAGATGTTGAGACACAGTATCCACACCTAGAAAAGCTCGCGTTAGCGTTATTTATGGCATCTAGGAAGTTTCGACCTTACTTTCAATGTCATCCTATTTCTGTTATAACTACTTTCCCCTTAAGAAACATACAATAAACAGGAATTATCAAGTAGACTAGCTAAATGGACAATAGAACTCAGTGAGTATGATATCATATATCAGCCTATAACTACACCAAAATCACAGGTGTTAGCAAATTTTGTAGCGTATTTTAGTACAAAGTTCCTGAGGTAAAGAAATAAGTACAGGTGTTTACCGGAGCTAATCCCGAGACTTGGACTCTATTTACTGATGGTTCCTCAAATGTTAAAGGAGAAGGTTTAGGAATTGTTCTAATTCCACCCTCAGGTGAAGTCATAAGACAAGCAATAAAATGGTATCCAATCACTAACAATTAAGCAGAGTATGAGGTTGTGATTGCAGGCTTGAAATTGGCATGAGAACTTTGTATCGAATGAGTTGTGATCAAAAGTGACTCACAGCTGGTGGTTAATCAAATGCACGGGGACTTACGTGGCAAGAGAGACATGAATGCAGTAATACCTGGAAAAGGTAGGAAAATTGCTTAGACAACTTCAGACATGGAAAGCCGTGCAATTACACAGGGAGGAAAATGCAGAAACAGACGCACTGGCAAATCTCGCGTCTGTCGCGGATGTAATAAATACAAAAATACCATTGTGATACATTTGTTTTGTTTGGCACTCGATCAAACCAAGAGTGAGGTAAATTTTAGTAATTTAACTTGGGATTGGAGAGACGAATTTGTCAACTTATTGCAGTATGGTATCTTGCCTTAAGATAAGAAGAAGTCACAATTGCTACGGTAGAAAGCTGCTTGGTACTGCTTAATTCGTGGAAATTTATATCATAAAATGTTTGGTAGACCTTTAGCACGGCTCCTCGGTTCATCACAAACGGAGTATGTAATAAGAGAAGTACATGAGGGGCATTGCGGTAATCATGCAGGTGGAAGATCGTTGGTAAAAATATTCATAAGAGTAGGATATTATTGGCCAAAAATGAAAGAAGAGGTAGAAAGCTTTGTAGCTAGATGCGATAAATGTCAACGATATACCAATAACATGCACCGACCGACAGAGTTGTTGCATTCAGTTATTTAACCATGGCCTTTCAAGAAATGGGGCATGGACATCAAAGAGCCATTGCCTCAAGCTAAAGGAAATGTATGATTTTTGTTAGTTTTAACTGATTATTTCTTAAAATGGGTAGAAACGGGTGTTTTCAAATAGGTGCGGGAAAAAGAAGTCAGGGATTTCATTTGGCCGAATATTATATGTCGATTTGGAGTTCCAAAGAAAATTGTATGTGACAATGGACCACAGTTCATAAGCGCGAAACTCACAGAATTCTTCTAAAGTTGGCAAATCAAACAAATTACATCCGCACTTTACCACCCTGTGGCCAACGGACAAGCGGAATCAATAAAGGTATTATCAATAACTTAAAGAAGAGATTAGAAGAATCAAAAGGCAAATGGCCAGAAGTATTACCAGGGGTGCTATGGGCTTACTGAACAACCGCAAAAACTAGTACGAGGGAGTCTCTTTTTACACTTGTATACGGTGCAGAATCTTTGATTCCGGTGGAGATAAGTAAACCAAGTACGAGATACACGCATGCCACTGAAGAGGCAAATAAGGAAGAGTTGCAGATAAATTTTAATTTATTATATGAAAGGAGAGAAGCATCACTAAATCGAATGGCGGCTCAAAACCAGATAATTGAATGATATTGTAACAGGAAAGCTAATTTGAGGTATTTCAAGATTGAAACTTCATCCTAAAAAATGTGTTCCAATCAATAAAAGTAGCGAATGCAAGAAAATTGAGCCCAAATTGGGAAGACCCGTATAGGGTTCGAGGCATCGTTGGGAAAGGAGCATACGAGTTGGAAACCATTGATGGCAAGGTATTACAGTCGAACTGGAATGTAGTCCATTTGAATAAGTATTACTTCTAAAATGAAAAAAGACCCACGGTATCACACAAGTTCGATTTTATTTTGTTCTTTTGAATTTTACTAACCATTTTAGATGATATACAAAATGTTGGCCCGTACCAAATGATGATATTAAACCCAAAAGACAGGCGGGACACTGAATTATTCCCGGTCTAGGTTACAACTTTTTTTATGGGAAAAGGGTTATGCAGTCATCATCTAAGAAATTACCTCTGAGTCCCATTTGTATTTTTTCTTTTTCAGGGAAGGACCAAAAGAAAGGAGTGATCCAGTTTTCGAGATTTCACACTTCAAAGCTCCCACTCTGTGGGGGACTATGCATATGGAAGAAGGAAAGGAACCACAGGCATAGTTCAGCATTAACCAAAACCTTGAAGAAACCCTTGAAAACTTTTCAAAAGAGTTCACTCGCAAAAAAGATGCAAGATATTCCCACGAGTTTCTAGGGTAAGGCCATAAATTTAGTCACGGGATAACATACCCAAGTTTGTAAACCTGCCACAATGAAAGCAGTTATGAATATATTGTATGAACAATTATGAAAATGATGTACAAATTTTTTTTATTTGAAAGTTCAGAACATAAAACTTCCTCAAAGTGTTTCTCTTTTCATGTCTACTTCATGTTTCATATATTTGAACCAAAATAAAGATGAGACGTCATCTTCATCGGTGCCATTAATATAAAAAGTCCCACTTTTTAAAACACTCGTGTATATCAAAGTCACGGTCTATTAAAACATTTTTAAGTGCAAGAGAAAGATCAAGTACTAAAAGGGCAGAAAGCATAATATGCGGCAAACGCAATAAAGATATTTATATCGTAACCCAAAAAAGATAGGGGTAGAAAAAAACAAACCTTCCAAAAAGTTGTCCAAAAACATAAGGGATTTACAAGCAAAAATCAACAAACAAACACTTTCGACAAAAAGTCTGGAAAAGAGGAAACTCTAAGGAGCATCATCAACGGGAGAAGAAGGATCAACTTGGGGAGATGAGGGTTGAAAATCAGCTTCGTCAGGAACAAGTCCATCTCCATTACCTTTATAACCTTCATCTTCTAGTATGGAAAAGCTTTGACATTGTCGAGCTTGTTCAATTTCTTCTCTGGCCTTAGCAATCTCAGCGTTAATGTCAAAACCTTCCTGGTTGGCTTCAATAAAAGTCTCGAGGCGAGTGTTCAAAAAAGCCTAGCTTACATCCAATGATGACTTATCCTTGAAGGTTTCACAGTCCTTATCCTACTGATCAATTTCAGCTCTTCGCTCTTTTTTTCCTGCTTTCGAGGCTTCATAATCTGTCTTTGAAGAAGCAAGAGAACTTTTCAAGAACTGAATTTTATCTGTAGAGGTGCGGAGATCTTCCTGAGCTTGGGTAAGCGTTTGAACCAATTCACCTGCGTAAACTTCTTTTCGATTGAGGAGCCCTTTCAAACCGCTTATCTCTTCAGTAGCCTTAGAAAGTTGTTTAGCAAAATAGGATTTCAGTATATCCTTATCCTTCTCCACTTGACTAGAAAAAGCATTTAGAATCGCTAACTCAACGGATACCATTCTCAATTGTTGTTCCAAAGCTTATTTCTCTTCTGCAAGAACGTCCTTTTCCAACTGAATACCTTCAAATTGTTCTCTCTAGTTATAAGCCTCGGTACTTAATTCAATTAGTTGTTGATCAGTCCAAGAGACCCTTTTCATAAGCTCTGTTCCTATCAAATCAATCCACATAAAAAGAAGGAGAGTTACGAATGAGGAAAAAGAAGGACCGGAATGTAAGTAAATTTATACCTTAAGAGAAGAATGAACAATGTCATACATTAAGGTCAAGTAATTGTGAATCTCTAACTTCTTCTTCTTCTTTACGGGTCCTAATAATGGCTTCAACCACACATCAGCTTGTCCAAAATTCCTTAATAAATTTCCACCCTTGGGGACTTCAATCACAACCTTTTTCATTTCCCGCCTGCTTCATTTCCCGCTTGCTAATAGAAGGCTCAGATTCTTCATGAGAAGAAATAGCGGGAGCAACCACTGGAGTAACACCGGGAAAAGACACAGGAGGGTTAACAATAGATAAAACTAGAAAGGAAGCAAGTGGCAATTCTTCATAAATAGGTCTGAGGCCATCTTCACCTTTCAACAGGACATGGTGGGGATTAGTTGTGTTACCAGCGTCTTCATTGGAAATTTCTAAAGGGGCATTCTCTGGCTCATTAATGAGTTTGATGGGAATTGAACTTAATGGGGGATCATGAGAGACATGGGTTTCATCATTAGAAACCACGCGTCTCCTAACACGTGGTTTTCTCACCAAAGAACCTTCTTCTAAATCCTCTTCATCATCAGGCCCACGGGCTTCGACAGTTTTCCTCTTGGAGGAAGAAACACTCAAAATATGCGCTTGAGCAAGACTTACAGATAGCCTGGTTGATGGAACAGATGCATGCCACGAATAGCAAACCCTAATAAAAAAATGGGGAATGATGAAAAATTTGTTTATAAGCAAGAGGAATTGCAAAGATAAAGAGTACCGTGAGTCTTCACTTTCCAACCAAATTTTTGTGAAAGAAATTTCCAAGATCTTTTGTCCATAGGAGAAACGGTCAATATTTTTTCTACCCAAGCACGGAAGTCGGGAATTTCTTCAAAAACTTCCATGGTTGCTGAAAAAATGAATATGTGGTTACATGAAGAAATTCAAGGCAACAAAGAAAACAAAAGTTAAGCGCAAAGTTTCATTTTTTCTAGGAAAGACATGTTTTTTTCGCCCACTAACCCACTAATGATGGTAAAAACAAAGTGGGCGTACCATCTACGGTCACAGCCATCCTCGGGTCTAACTAAAACCCTTTTACTTATAGCCACGGGGGAAAACACCCCTTCACGAAACAACTTGGGATAGTAAAAGATGAAGCAAATGACGAAAGGTAAAAGGAGCGGAAACCAAATCTGACAAATAGCGAAGGCATGACACAGCCGTCCACACGGTAGGACCAATTTGGCCAAGGGAAATATTAAAATAGCGACATAACTCGATGATCACTGGATTCTTGGTGCCAATCAAAGAATCACATCTTAAACTTGTGATGTGATTCCCGTCGAACTAAAGAAAGAAGACAATGAGTGATTAAACATAGGTAAAGTTTGATAATTAGGGATTATAGTTCATTTTACACTCCTTCTTGCTTGAGTTTTGATTAAAAATGTACACAAAATAGTCCCAAAGGCTTACATGTTGTACTTGTTTGCAGGGTTTCGTCAAAAAGGTGACAATTAGTCAAAACCATCTCAAAAAGGAGTGAAACATGCACAAGTACCAAGAACAAGTTAAAGCACAGTGCAATAGATCCATTGCAGTCGCATTCCATTTAGTGCAGTCCGCAGTGAGGAGATTCAGAGAGGTGAAATTTATGGAAACTAAAGCATTGCGGCCGCAAAGCATATTGTGCGGACCGCAGTGGCCTCAACACGAAGGCACTCGCTTTTGTGCGGTCCGGAGTGATCAGATTCAGAAAGTTGGAAAAACTGAAGAATAATGTCAGGGCGGTCCGCAACCTATTTTGTGCGACCGTAGTAGAAGCCACCGCGGCCGCGATGCATTTTATGCGGCCCGCGGTGGCCAAGTTCAGAGAGCATATTTTTGAAGCCAAAACCCCTCACCGCGGCCGCACTCCATTTCGTGTGATCCGCGGTACCCCCGCAGGGGAATTTTTGTCCAGAAAATTCGACCTAGTATAAATACTTTATTTTCCCATTTTTAGGTAAGCTTCTGTAATTTAACTTCGACGGGAGCTCGTGAACATCAGTTTTAGACTATTTTGAGTAGTTTTATAGTGGGTTTATCATTGAATCTTCAAGTATTAGCTTGTAATTAAATTCTATGGGTTATTCTTCATCTATTTCTTTGTTTTCTTTCATTATCATGTGTAGCTAGACCCATCAGCTAGGGTTTTGACTCAACCCTAGTGTGGGTATTTGATGGGTCTTTTGATTTAAGACTTAGATGTTTATGGGTAGTTGATACTTGGACTGATTTGTATTTTCCATGTTAAATTAGTGGTTGCAAACACTAATTGGTGCCTATTTGACTTAGGGTCTTCTTAAGAAAGAGAGCTTTAGTCTAGGAAAATCAGTCCAACAAGGAATTGGGATATAATCAAGAGATTGATAGTCCCAATTAACGGGTTAAACCTAGAGATAGTAATACCCTACTTGAGCCTAAATTGTTTGCACAATTTTGACACCCAATTGGTCTCGAGAGAGGCAATTAGGGCAAAGCCATTCGAGCTACCGAAATGTATAAAGTGGGTAATTTCGTGCATTGGCAATATTACAATCCCGAACATAACGTCTTTGCCTTAGGTTTTAGATCACGTTAAGTATTCACCTAGGAGAAAGTCATAGCCCTAGTCCCTTTTATCTATTGAGAAAACAACCAAAAATATGTTTGTTAGTTAGCTTATAATCTTGACTAGACTAAACCGTAGTTAAATCACAAACCCCTTTGATGAGAAGTGCAACTGAGAACACAACGCACCATTAGATCACTTAGGAACTCAACTCCCACATATATAGCTCCCTGTGGAAATCGATCCCGAGCCTTCGGATAAAAGCTGCATTGACCCCGTACTTGCCACTCTTTAGTGGTATAAGCGGGAGCCGATCACTTTTTGGCGCCGTTGCCGGGGAGCTTTTACGGTGTTGATTATCTACGTGAATAGTGGTGTAGTGTGTTTTCCATTCCTTCTTTTGTTAACGTGTGTGTTAAATTAATTCAGGTACTAATGGCGGATCCTTTGGGTAATATTATTTCGGGGGAGGAGGTGTTTGACAGTGGAGAAGATGATCTAAATCAAGTACAACCTCCAAGGCGGGGCCGACAGGCCAATGTTCATGAGGATATTCCAGACCCTCCCCCGTCTCCACCTTCGAGAGTTGCCCCTCGGGTACTTCCAAATGAGGGGTACGGGAGTGTTATTGTCCCACCTAGAATCCGAGCGGGGAACTTCCAAATCACAAATGTGATGCTGACACTCTTGGATCAGCGTGGGTACTTCACAGGAGCTCCACATCAGAATGCTTATATGCATTTAAAGGAGTTCGTTGATACCTACTGTGGGAGCAACCAAACAAACGTCTCAGAGGATGCATTAAGGCTTATGCTATTCCCTTTCTTTCTCCATGGGAAAGCATTAGACTGGCTGGAGCAACTTCCCAACCACTCCATATCCACATGGAATGAGCTAGCAGACAAGTTCATTGCAAAATTCTTCTCTCCTAGTCACATGGAAGCACTTAGAGATGAAATATTGGCTTTCAAACAAGAGCCAAATGATCCTTTGCATGAGATTTAGGAGCGCTACCGGACCATGGTAAAGGAGTGTCCAAATAATGACATGACTAAGGCCATGATACAGCAGACCTTCTACAGAGGCATAAATACAGTCAATCAGTGTGTGGTTAATCAATTGGTTGGGGGAAACTTCATGAAGCTAACCTACCCCGAGGCGTGTGAGGTCTTAGATCAAATGGCTGACACTTCGTCAGCATGTCAAAGTAGAGGAAATGTGCCTTAGGGTGATCCAGGTGTTAATGGTCTTCACAAAGAACTTCAAGACTAGGCAAGCAATTGTCGAGCTCACCATCACCATGAATCAACTTGCTAAGGCACAGCTTCAACAATTACAAGGGTCGAAGCAAGTGAATTCCATGGAGGGAGTGAATGTTTTGGTGAACAAGAGAAGACCACGGTGAAATCCAATGCAAAACAACAATGTTCAATATGACCAAGGATCAAGTGGGTATAGTCAAGAGGATTCTTATGATGATCACGATGAGGATGTCATGTATGTCTAACAATCATCAAGGACAAGGAAACAATCAACGCAACAATCAAAATTGGAACAACCAAAGGCAACGCAATTGGAACAATAACAACAATTCAAGCAATTGGGGGAACAACACCAACTAACAATGGGGAGGCAATAATAATAACAATTGGAGCAGGAACAATAATAACAACAATTGGAGTGGAAACGGTAACCGGGGTCGGGCTTTCAAAGGCCCTCGATGTATCAACAACCCAACAATCCACACCCCCTATAAATAACAAGGCCAAAGCTCCTCAAGTGATGACATGGGTAGAATTGAGCAAATGTTCAAACAAATGATGGATCACAATGCGGATTCAGATGCTCAACTTGCCTCCCGTAACACCTCCATTCGAAATCTTGAAGTGCAAATGCGACAAATCTCTCACGTTTTGAACACACGCCCAAAGGGAGCACTACCAAGTGATACAGTGGTGAACCCTAAGGGTGGGAACAATAACAACAACAATACCGGTCACGCCATGGAGGTGACCACAAGAAGTGGAAGAGGCAGTGAGGCTAGTTCTTCTAAACAAAAGAGAGTTGTTGGTGATGATGATGAATTTCCAAATGATGAGGTTCCGATTGAGGTTGAGAAAGTGGTAGAAGAGCCTAAAACTAGTGAGGTGAGGATTGATATTCATGACCAAGATGAATAATTGCAAAGTGATGTAAACCCGTCTAGGGAACACGTAATTGATATACCGGAGTCAGTCGTACCAAAGGCTAAGGCACCATTGCATACGTCTCATCCTCCTTATCCTCAAAGGTTGACAAAGCAAAAGCAAGAGAATAAATTCAAGAAATTTATTGACATGATGAAGGGCTTATTCATAAATATTCCTTTGGTTGAAGCTTTAGAGCAAATGCCCGGGTATGCCAAGTTCATGAAGGACTTGGTCACAAAGAAAAGGTCAATGGACTGCGAAACTATAAAGATGACTCACCAAGTGAGTGCCATAGTGCATTCAATGGCACCCAAGCTTGAAGGCCCCAGTGCATTCACCATTCCTTGTACAATTGGGAGTGCGGATTTCACCAAAGCATTGTGTGACCTCGGAGCTAGCATAAATTTTATGCCATATTCGGTCTTAAACACTTTGGGGATAGGTCAACCTCGGGCTACTTCCATGCGTCTTCAAATGGCAGATCGATCTATGAAGAGGCCTTTAGGAATCATTGATGATGTTTTGGTGCGGGTTGACAAGTTCATCTTGCCCACGGATTTTGTTATCTTGGATTGTGAGGTGGATTATGAAGTTCCTATCATTTTGGGAAGTCCATTCCTTGCAACGGGGAAGGCCTTAGTTGACGTGGAGGCCGGTGAGCTCACCTTCCGGGTGGGCGATGAAAAGGTTGTGTTCCACGTGTGCAAGTCAATGAAGCAACCCAATAGCACGGAAGTATGTTCTTTCATGGACCTTGTCACAGAGGTCATTATTGATGAAACAAGCTCAATGATAAATGTTGAAGATCCCGTGGAGGCAGCTTTATTGAACCATGATGATATTGTGGCGAATGGCTTGATCGAGAGTACCAATGCTCTACAAGGCATGGGTTCTTATTCATATGGTCCTAGAAAGTTATCCTTGGATTTGGAGAATCGAAAAACTCCTCCGACAAAGCCTTCAATTGAAGAGCCACCTACATTGGAGTTGAAGCCACTTCCACCACACCTCAGGTATGAATTTCTTGGTCCTTCTCGTACTTTACCTGTTATACTTTCATCTTGTCTAACCAAATTGCAGGTAGACTCTACTATCAAAGTGTTACAAAGGAGGAAGAAGACCATAGTATGGACACTTGCAGATATTCGGGAAATAAGCCCCGCATTTTTCATGCACAAAATCATTCTCGATGATGGAGCAAAGACTTCTGTATAACATCAACGGAGTCTAAATGAAGCAATGCAAGAAGTTGTGAAGAAGGAAATAATCAAGTGATTTGATGCAAGGGTCGTCTACCCAATCTCGGATAGTGCTTGGACTTCTCCGGTCCAATGTGTTCCAAAAAAGGGTGGTATGACCGTGGTTCAAAATGACAAGAACGAACTTATTCCAACAAGGACAGTCACATGTTGGCGGAAATGCATGGACTACCGCAAATTGAACAAGGTGACTCGCAAGGATCACTTCACATTGCCTTTCTTGGACCAAATGCGTGACAGACTTGCAGGTAGAGCTTTCTATTTCTTCTTGGACGGGTATTCAGGCTATAACCAAATCTCGATTGCTCCGGAGGACCAAGAAAAGACAACCTTCACCTGTCCCTATGGGACATTTGATTTTTCCAAGATGCCTTTTGGATTGTGCAATGCACCCGCTACATTTCAACGGTGCATGATGGAAATTTTCACTGACATAGTTGAAGACTTTCTAGAGGTATTCATGGATGATTTCAGCGTAGTTGGGGACTCCTTTGATGAATGCTTGAACAATCTTGATAAAGTCCTCGCTCGTTGTGAAGAAACCAACCTAGTGCTCAACTGGAAAAAATGGCATTTTATGGTTGAAGAAGGGATAGTTTTGGGCCACAAAATCTCAAGGAATGGAATTGAAGTAGACAAGGCCAAGATTGAGGTCATCTCTAAATTGCCACCTCCAACTTCGGTAAAGGGAGTCCGTAGCTTTCTTGGGCATGCTGGGTTCTATCGGCGCTTCATTAAGGACTTTTCGAAGGTGGTCAATCCTATTTTCAAGTTGTTAGAGAAATATGCCAAGTTCCACTTTGATGAGAATTTCATGAGTGCATTTGAGTTGTTGAAGCACAAGCTAACCACCACGCCAATTATCACCGTGCCGTATTGGAGCTCTCCTTTTGAGCTAATGTGTGATTCAAGTGATGTGGCAGTGGGTGCGGTTTTGGGCCAAAGGGTGAACAAGATCTTTAACCCCATTTACTATGCAAGCAAGACAATGAATTCCGCCCAAATGAACTACACCGTCACCGAAAAAGAGTTATTGGCTATAGTCTTTGCAATGGAGAAATTCCGTCCTTATCTTATGGGTGCCAAGGTCATAGTTCACACCGACCATGGGGCACTCCTGTATCTCATGATGAAAAAGGATTCCAAGGCTATACTTATGTGGTGGGTGTTATTGCTTCAAGAGTTTGATTTGGAGATCATTGATAGAAAGAGGAGTGAGAACCAAGTTGCCGACCATCTCTCCCGTTTGGAGGAGCAAGGGAGACCTAGTGATGGGCTAGAGATTGATGATAGCTTCCCGTATGAACAACTTCTATCTGTTATTAAGCAATAAATGCCATGGTTCGCGGACATCGCCAACTACATTGTCACCGGTGTTGTCCCGTTTGAGCTCTCTTCTAACCAAAGGAAGAAGCTTAGACGGGATAGCATGGATTATTATTGGGATGAATTGTACTTATTCAAGATATGCAATGATAGTGTCATCTGGCGATGTGTGCCCGAAGAAGAGCAAGGGTCAATTCTTGAGTCATGCTACTCCTCACCTTATGGTGGTCATCATGGAGGGGCAAGGACTGCTTCAAAAGTGTTAAGTTGTGGTTTCTTTTGTCCTACTTTGTACAAAGATGCTAGTGAGTTGGTCAAGAGGTGTGATGAATGCCAAAAAAATGGGTGGCATATCCAAGAAAGAAGAGATTCCTCTCACTACAATTATTGAGGTGGATATTTTTTATGTTTGGGGCATTGATTTTATGGGGCCCTTTGTTAGCTCATGAGGAAACACTTACATACTCGTGGTGGGGACTATGTTTCGAAATGGGTTGAAGTCGCGACTTTTCCCAATAATGAGGCCCGAAGTGTGGTTGGTTTTATGAAGAAGCATATTTTCACAAGATTTGGGACACCCCGTGCCATCATCAGTGATGGGGGGTCTCATTTTTGCAATAGGGCCTTCGATTCATTGTTATCCAAGTATGGAGTCAATCATAAGGTGTCCACTCCGTACCATCCTCAAGCAAGTGACCAAGTGGAAGTGTCTAATCGTGAAATCAAGAATATTTTGGCCAAGACAGTGAATGCTAATCGGATTGATTGGTCCCGGAAGCTTGATGATGCTCTTTGGGCTTACCGGACGCCTTCAAGACCCACTACAAGAAAATAGACTTTTAGCGAGGGAAAATCCAGTCGTTAAAAGTCCAAATCCGGTCGTTATAAGTCAATAACGACCGAAAAACATTCGGTCGTCACCGGTCGTTAAAAGCCTTGACGTTAAAAGTTAACGACCGGATTTCAATCCGGTCATTATAGATTCTTTAACGACGACATAAATTTTGGTCGTTATATGTCCTTTATAACGATAGGATTTTCCCTTCGCTACTTAATCATCCTGTCGTTAAAAGCATTAATGACGAAAAACTAAAGCTGCCAATCCAAGTGCTTTTAACGACCAAAACTCCCTTCGTTAATTGTTTGTTACTTTCGAACGATACTTTTAAAGGCAAATGTTTTTTTCATTTATGTGAAATATATATATTACAAAATAGTAATAATTAATTATTTCGTATGATTATACACATATATAGACACATTCATATGTAAATCAAATAATCAATATTCATAAAAACTTCATTGTTAATACAATGGACTAAAGCATCACACTACCAGAAAATATACCTATCCACATTGCTCAACATCATTTCTATCAACTCTTAAAAAGAGAATAAAATTGTAGCAAATGTACATAGAGTACTATCTTTAAACCACCCCTAGCAAAATTAAAACTTATTGTGCTTCAACTTGCTCTATACTACTTTCACGGGAAGGATCTCCAAAGTTTCAAATCCTTGATCTGATAAAAGAACAAGTTTATGTCAGTATAGCGATAAAGAATAAACTACTAAAGAAGAAACAAGAGACCTCAATATATTTAGTGCTCAGTCATACAAACGATGCAAAACGATGAATATTTAATAAAGGTCGCGAGCAATAACTTACATCTACCAGATAGTCCAACAATACTAGATGAGTTTCAAAATTAAAGACAGAGAAATGTGTCTGCTCTTATTTGTGTAATTGTGAATATCAATAATCAGGAAATATCATCAACTAGAAAAACAAACACAAAAATATATTAACGAATTCTAGTGACTGAAACTTCCAAAGTGTATTCAAGAATCTAAATTTTTCAAGTTATCCTTTCGTTACCAATGCTTTCACACTTGTCCAGAGAGACTCTAAAATTATCCTTCAAATTAAAATCACATTATCTAAAAAAAGAAAAAAAAAAAAAATTTATATATATATATATATATATATATATATATATATATATTGTCTTTTTACAAACATATTTATTGAATATGTGAAGTACAAAATCTTAGTAAAACTAATTACTAACACAATTTAAAGAGGTTTGAATTTTCTTTTCAAAGATAAAAGTTATTGTTAAATAATCAAATCAATATGCTTCTAGCTTTCTATTAATAAATCTCAGTTGCAAAAAGGATAACTTATTCCGCAGTTATATAGACTAGACTTCATGCTTTGATGTCTTCAAGCTTATATTTAACTACTATAACATGTGATGTAAATTTGACAATTCACACTTAGGCACACAAGTTTTTGCTTCATATGCCAACTGGAATTCCTGAAAGATTAGGGACACCTTTTAAACTAAACATCTATTCGAAGAGATGTAACGTTTGAGCATATTTGATATCCGTTCCCATACTGGTTATATCTATTGCATCACATCCACATGATAAAAGAGATCTAAAATATTACTGCTATTATCCGCATGTTAAAAGACAATCAACATGTTACATGACACGACAACGGTTTCTCTGCTATTTCCACATGCACATATCCAGGAACTGCAGACTTATTAAAAATAGAATATTTAATCTACTAACCTGTTAGGTTATGAATTTGTTCGTTTGAAGATGATGGTGATGAAGGTTGATCAAACACAGAATTTTCAAGTCGGTCATGAAAAAGTCTCATCCATAACTTATTAGATGACATAATTTTGGTGCATGTAAAATAGATACAAAAAAATATATTAGTACAACAAATAAAAGAAGTAAGAATTAAACATTATAGAATTTTTAGCATATCAATAAAACATAACAAAATCCACAAGAAGTGCATCAACATAGTCAGAGAAGAGAACACAAAGAATAAGAAACAAGAGACATCGCCACAAAAAGTAAGCCTCTGTAAATTTTACAAACCTTGAAGATGCATCATTTTAGGTTTTCTTACAGAACGGTAATTAAGTTAGATAAACTAGTAAAAGTTCACCTGACAATTCATTACATAAGCATCAACAACAGCATAAAGTGTGATGATACGAGTGGTTGCTAGAGTCCATAGTACCGTGTTTGACAAGTTAGAATGCTGATTTAGAAAGTTGAGAAGCGCTTTGACTTAAGGCACCCTATTTCTCTTGGATCCAACTTTTCCAATAAGAACCTTAAGCTTCTCGCCCCCCTTTCCTTCAGTTAGGGAGAAAAGCTTTCCAGTTCTGCTTTCTTTGTCAATTCAAGCTTCCTAGTTAACTTCCTTAATGAAATGTTGTGGTAGTTGAAACACTTTTCATTTCGAGTTATTTTTCGAGGTAGAAGATTTGTTTTCCAATTCACCAAATTGTTTCCAATTATAAAAGCAATGCCCTCTTCTGATAAGCTTGGCTTTTAACAACAGATCCTCCCTCAATCAGCAAATGTGTTGATTCAAGAAGCAAAAACTGACCCTTTACATGGTTTATACTACTCAAGGATATGACAAATGTCATCGTCTGTCAACCAATCTCATTCCTAACAAAATTTCTCAGTAGCTGCCTCTTTCCATAAGGAGTATGCCTTTAAAAGTTATCTCTCCTACATAATTACAAATAGTCAGTTCAAGATATTTAGGATTCACCTAGTATGAGAACAAATAGCTTGTTTCCTCAAAGAAAAAGATCCCACGTAGAAAACTATGATTACACTCCTTTACCCATACAAAGTACAAATACTTATAATCATAACAACAACAACAACAACAACAACAACCCAGTATAATCCCACTAGTGGAGTCTGGGGAGGGNGATAAAGAATAAACTACTAAAGAAGAAACAAGAGACCTCAATATATTTAGTGCTCAGTCATACAAACGATGCAAAACGATGAATATTTAATAAAGGTCGCGAGCAATAACTTACATCTACCAGATAGTCCAACAATACTAGATGAGTTTCAAAATTAAAGACAGAGAAATGTGTCTGCTCTTATTTGTGTAATTGTGAATATCAATAATCAGGAAATATCATCAACTAGAAAAACAAACACAAAAATATATTAACGAATTCTAGTGACTGAAACTTCCAAAGTGTATTCAAGAATCTAAATTTTTCAAGTTATCCTTTCGTTACCAATGCTTTCACACTTGTCCAGAGAGACTCTAAAATTATCCTTCAAATTAAAATCACATTATCTAANCAAGTTTTTGCTTCATATGCCAACTGGAATTCCTGAAAGATTAGGGACACCTTTTAAACTAAACATCTATTCGAAGAGATGTAACGTTTGAGCATATTTGATATCCGTTCCCATACTGGTTATATCTATTGCATCACATCCACATGATAAAAGAGATCTAAAATATTACTGCTATTATCCGCATGTTAAAAGACAATCAACATGTTACATGACACGACAACGGTTTCTCTGCTATTTCCACATGCACATATCCAGGAACTGCAGACTTATTAAAAATAGAATATTTAATCTACTAACCTGTTAGGTTATGAATTTGTTCGTTTGAAGATGATGGTGATGAAGGTTGATCAAACACAGAATTTTCAAGTCGGTCATGAAAAAGTCTCATCCATAACTTATTAGATGACATAATTTTGGTGCATGTAA
Source organism: Nicotiana undulata (assembly GCA_005239495.1). Taxonomy (NCBI): domain Eukaryota; kingdom Viridiplantae; phylum Streptophyta; class Magnoliopsida; order Solanales; family Solanaceae; genus Nicotiana; species Nicotiana undulata. The sequence goes on from ML284466.1 coordinate 63,108, forward strand.
AATAGATACAAAAAAATATATTAGTACAACAAATAAAAGAAGTAAGAATTAAACATTATAGAATTTTTAGCATATCAATAAAACATAACAAAATCCACAAGAAGTGCATCAACATAGTCAGAGAAGAGAACACAAAGAATAAGAAACAAGAGACATCGCCACAAAAAGTAAGCCTCTGTAAATTTTACAAACCTTGAAGATGCATCATTTTAGGTTTTCTTACAGAACGGTAATTAAGTTAGATAAACTAGTAAAAGTTCACCTGACAATTCATTACATAAGCATCAACAACAGCATAAAGTGTGATGATACGAGTGGTTGCTAGAGTCCATAGTACCGTGTTTGACAAGTTAGAATGCTGATTTAGAAAGTTGAGAAGCGCTTTGACTTAAGGCACCCTATTTCTCTTGGATCCAACTTTTCCAATAAGAACCTTAAGCTTCTCGCCCCCCTTTCCTTCAGTTAGGGAGAAAAGCTTTCCAGTTCTGCTTTCTTTGTCAATTCAAGCTTCCTAGTTAACTTCCTTAATGAAATGTTGTGGTAGTTGAAACACTTTTCATTTCGAGTTATTTTTCGAGGTAGAAGATTTGTTTTCCAATTCACCAAATTGTTTCTAATTATAAAAGCAATGCCCTCTTCTGATAAGCTTGGCTTTTAACAACAGATCCTCCCTCAATCAGCAAATGTGTTGATTCAAGAAGCAAAAACTGACCCTTTACATGGTTTATACTACTCAAGGATATGACAAATGTCATCGTCTGTCAACCAATCTCATTCCTAACAAAATTTCTCAGTAGCTGCCTCTTTCCATAAGGAGTATGCCTTTAAAAGTTATCTCTCCTACATAATTACAAATAGTCAGTTCAAGATATTTAGGATTCACCTAGTATGAGAACAAATAGCTTGTTTCCTCAAAGAAAAAGATCCCACGTAGAAAACTATGATTACACTCCTTTACCCATACAAAGTACAAATACTTATAATCATAACAACAACAACAACAACAACAACAACCCAGTATAATCCCACTAGTGGAGTCTGGGGAGGGTTGTGTGTACGCAGACCTTACCCCTACCATGGGGTAGAGAGGCTATTTCCAATAGACCCTCGACATCCTTCCCTCCAAGAACTCCCCACCTTGCTCTTGGGGTGACACGAACTCACAACCTTTTTGTTATGGTCGACTAACAAGAAAGAGAAAATGTGTTTCGAGATTCCAAAATAGAAATTTCCTGCTACATTACCTGCTAAGTGAGTGAAACAAATAGGAATTGGATTTGGGCATGAGACATCCCAAAAGTTTATGGCTCCATTACTGTGTCCACTTACCAATACATTTTTGGCCTTGGAAAATTGAGTTGAATTTGGACCAGTTCCATCTTTTTGTGCCCTCTCAAATGGAAAAAGAGGCATACTATCTTTTATCAGGCTACTATAGTCCTGCAAAACCAGAAAAGAATGTCAATAATTATAGCATTGAAAAATCAATTGTAGAAGTAAAATGTATCAGATGAAGAATAAGTAGGCTCACCCGATCCATGGAAAATAACATGTAGGAATTGTTTACAACAAATTTTGCAATGGTGATGCTTGAATCAACAAGTGGGAGCTTCACCCTCACTTCCCTTGGAAGTGATGGTGGTGACCTAGACTAGTATTGTAATAAGTACCTTTCAATCAATGAATCATCATGTGTAAATTTGGCCAGAATTTGATACCAAAGGTAACGAACTGTTAATGTTCTTTCTCGATGCAGGGAAGCTTGATATAATCTCCATGTCCAGACAAGACTCGGGAGGGTGAAGTCACAACTTAATTTTGCGAGATTCAGTGTGCCCATTTAGTAGAACTACCTCCCAAGTGCCAAATGAAAAATCGTATGACTTTGAGTGAAAGCAGGCTTATTCGATGAAAATAAGAAGGCAATCCAAAACAAAAAAATCTACTTAATGTTGTTCTAATAAAAGTCGAGATGAGTGTGCAACCATCACCATTCAATTAGCCTTATTTAGTGACTAGTCTTGAAAATGAAGTGAGGGAAGCCTAGACTAATGCATAATTAGACAGCAACAGATTGAAAATAGAAAACGTGTTGACCAATTTGCAACAACAAATTAACCTAAACTGAAGTGGCAGCTATACACGAGGATTGGAGTCCGAACTCTGAATTCATCGAGGAACTCAGAATGACAGAATAACATAAACACACATATAAATAAAAAAAAGTAACTTGTAGAAAATTTGCTGCTTGACAATCTGGGGAACCCATAACATATAATCGACTTTCTTTTCCTTTTGCATAGGCCCATATTGATTTTGCTATAGGGATTTTGTCTAATTTATATCCAAGATTCAGTTTACAAATAGGGGCACTTTGAGTTCCACTAGGCACTTACTCAATTTTTGATTTATGCTTGAATTTGATGTGGCTGGAATACTCCAGATGAATATCCCCACGTTGTTGTAACCAACAACTAGTTTACTTCCAAAAGGGCAGCACCAAATGGTTGCTTTTTTTGTCTCGTTACCCAAAGATTGCAAAAGACTTCCCCCGTTGTAAAGATTGCTTTGCTCTCTCAAGTTGCCCATAATATTATAACACCATCTTTGTAAACAATAGCCACCCAGCGTTAAAATCATAAACAATGATTTTTCATAAAGGTATAGTAACATAATCCCCAAATCGTATGAGGTCGAGGCGTAGTAGGGGTAGTTTTCATTGTTGTGTAGTAACATAGTAATCGTCAATCATCAAAACCATAATAAATCTTGGTCTGTAAATCACATTCATTTCAACATGATACAATATGAGGATAATTCAACAGACAAAGTTATCAGTAGTGCCTCATCTCATATTTGGTAAGTACAACTTGAATAATCTTAGACAAAATGAACTTCAGATAAAGTTACTGAACCCACTTTTTGAACATTGAGATATGCATGGCTAGTAACTTCTAGAATATAGTATTTCTAACAACAATAATAAGATTTTGGATAATGCTAACGTGATTCCCATCAACAGTATTTCTGATACAGTAAGAGTTATGAAACAAAAATCTCTAGCAAAGAAGACAAGTAACTATTAATAGGAAGATTTACCTCTTATATTCTTTTTTGAGGTGAAATAGATTGAAAGATTGATAAGTACGAATTTATTGAATCAAAAGCAGCACTAAGCTTTTGCCAGTAAACATACAAGATAGAGTTCCTTGATATGCTTTATAAAACTGAGAAATATAAAAAAGTTACCTCTTACTTTCTGCAGCAGGTTGAGGCAGTATATGGGCTACAGCGTTGTCCTTCGCTACTTCATTTGATAGGCCTGAATGAGGATCATTTGTCAGGCCAACAGGGGGTGGTATGTGAATGAGGACCTATAAATGGAATAATGACTGAACCATTTGTTTAACAATTCTCTTATTATTATTTTTTGGGTGGGGAGGGGTGGGATTACTTCTAAACCATTTATAAAAGTTTATTTCCATTGTTCTTTAATGTCAAATTTAATCCACAAAAAATATTTTTGACTACAAATACTTCAGTACACTAGAAGTCGCTTCCATTTGAAACAAAAAGATCTAATTTTACATACATACTTTAATCCACGAACCTCTGAACCAAGTTACGAGCATTAGTGATCATAAACAAATATGAGAATCTCTCAAGCAACTTTACTTCATGAATAAAATGCATTTGAATTTTAGCATTAACAACATCGAAACAACGAATAAGCAACATGTATAAAAAAAGAGAATTGGTCTCACCATGCGATGTTGAAAAAGGAATGCAATATTCCATTTTCTCTATATTACAGGATGCTTTAACAACCTTCATAATTGAAATATGTCAGGATGAATCTCCAAGGTACCTTTGGACAGCACAATGAATCTCAGGCTCACATAATCTTGGCATACAAATCAGAGTATCCTAGATGTACCGTCAAAGCACTTACAGGAAGGAAGTCTATTGTATGATTGTAAAAGAGGCGATTTCCTGGTCAAAGTCATGAACATTACACAAGTACCTCTACTCTACATCCCAAACCTAATGATGACCAAATAATCAAATTATTAGTCTCACAACACAGTTATTGCAACACTCAAGCAGGGAAGTATAGGTGAGAAAGTTAAACTTTTAAAGCAATAATGGAATTGTGGAAAGAAAACTCCTACTTAGGAAAATAAACTGAGAAAAGACTTAGGTGCTGCTTATAAAGTATCCTAACTTGCCTCTATTCGATTATTGGAGTTTATGTTAATGAGGAGGCCTTGGTTCTCCATAAACTACAAGACCAAATAATACATTAGCATAAAAAAGAATTTTTTTTGTTAGAGATCAGTTTCACAAGATGCATGCTAATGATATTACACATATTTCCATGTCAATGAAGAAATTTCATTGCAGGGTTCAGAAGATCCATACCTGCAAAAATTTGCTCGACACTGTATCTGACGATACCAATAGAGCTTGCGTACTATATTTCCCAAATAATTTGATCCATCCATCTCTGCATATCATACACAAAATTCAATTCTAAAATCAATCGCTGAAAATGGAAAGAGTATAATCATCAGATTAACGAGTGTATTCAATAATTAGCATCTTCCACCTCTTTTTAATTTCAAGCAAACCTACTAAGAAATGTGCTCACATCAGTTTATACAACAAAGTCCGAAAATATGTGAACAAAATCGTTATAAAAATTAGTCCAAAATTAAATATACAGATAGCATAAGAAGCAAAAGAACCCTAGATTGAAACATACAGTGTAAACACATGACTATGGAAAATTCGGCATTCAACAACAGCAATTAATAGTTAAAAAAGTGCAATTAATAGTTACAAAGGCATAATTTACATTGATGAGAAGAAATTTGCAGTTAATAGTTATAAAAGTTCAATTATTAGTTACAAAGGCAGAAACTTACATTGATGGGAAGAAAACTTTAAGAATGATGTATTTTCTTTATCAATCACATATGAAAACGACCAGACCAATAGACAAGCAGGTGATGGTGAAGAGCAACGAGATAAGGCTGAAGTTGTTTTTAACACATCTCTGAATGTGTTTTGCGACCAAAACAGAGGGAAGGTTGAGGGTTTTCCTTTTTTTGTTGGGTTCAGTGGGTTGGCGGGCTTAGAGACGTGGGCTGTGAAAAATAAAGAGGGAAAAAGTAGCGCTTTAATTTTTGTTAATTACGACCAGATATTAAGCTTTTCAAGGGCTAAATAATATCCCCACGTTAATATGGAACTGAAAATTGGAAATTCACGACTGGAAATATATTCGGTCATTATAAATACATTTATTATGACCGGATTTTTATCCTTTTGTTAAGAATTAGTCGCTGAAAGTCAAGTTTCTTGTAGTGACCCCAATCGGTATGTCTCCTTATCGGTTGGTGTATGGAAAGGCTTTTCATCTTTCGGTGGAATTGGAGCATAAGGCACTATGGGCTCTGAAGAGATTGAATTTGGATTGGGATACAGCTGCAAATCTCATAGTTGATCATCTCAATGAGCTAGACGAGTTCAGATGTCATGCATATACTAGCTCCTCTTTGTACAAAGAGAAAATGAAGTATCTCCATGACAAATATGCCAAAGACCGGGAGTTCAAGGTGGGAGACTTGGTGCTTCTTTTCAATTCTAGACTTCGTCTCTTCCCGGGAAAACTCAAATCCAAGTGGAGTGGCTCGTTTGAAGTTGTGTTGGTTACACCCTTTGGTGATCTTGATCTCAAGAACAAGAATGGGGAGATTTTTCGTGTGAATGGGCACCGGGTCAAGCATTATCTTGGAAAATTTGAAGATAGCCACATCGTGGCTTTGATGAAATACCCTTGAACTTGGTAACATGCGTCGTGCCGCGACGTTAAATCAGGCGCTTCTTGGGAAGAAACCCATGTGTCTTTCTTTTTGTTTTTCTTTGATTTTCTTTGTAGTATAGGATTTGTTTTTGAACTACCTGATCGTGGGATGTTGTAGGATTCTTTTGATGCAGTGCAGGATTAAGTTGGAAAATATTAGAGCTTTCTGAAGTTTGCACTGCGACTGCATTGCATTTTGTGCGGCCTCAAAGGCCTTAGTGCGTGGGCAACATTCCGATGCGACCCGAAGAGTGATTTAACAGTAAAGTAGGGGTTCTCTGAAGTATTCCACCGCGGTCGCAAGGCAACTTATGCGGTCCGCGGTGGACCACTACGACCGCATTGCATTTCTTGCGGTCCGCAGTGGACATCTGCCTAGTATGACTTGTTTCTGAGGACCGCGGTCCCATTTTGTGCGGTCCGCGGTGGGTAGGTGACGTGGGCCCAGGTCCTTTTTCTATAAATAGGGCCTGAGGCCTTCATTTTAGACTTTTCGCTCCTTTGCACCCTCAATAGTAAAAAAAAATCACTGTTAATCACTCTCTGCTTGACTTCACTTGCTAAATCTCATTCATCTGCACTGCATATCACATCTGGTAATTTTAACTTTGTTTTCTTATTTGCTTAACTTTGTTATTTTATTTTTATTTTTTAATTTTTTTATATAGTTATTTTTCTTCCCTTTTTCTTTCAATCAATGCTAGGGTTTGCTTAATAATAGTTAAATTAGGACTAATTAGTTTAAAACACTGATTAAACACCTAGGGGATCAATAATATGTGATTTTGGGCTCAAATGAGGACGAAATTTTGAAACCCTAGGTTAGTGTTACTGTTCATTGCACACCGCGTCCGCAATGCCATTTTATGCGGACCGCGATGGGTTGACTTCAGAGAGGTTACAAGGTAAGGACCGCGGCCGCGATAGATTTTGTGCGGTCCGTGGTGCCTTAATGCGAACCGCAACACCATTTTGTGCGGTCTGTGGTGGCCTTCTTCAAAGAGTGGGTAGTCTGAACCCCACCTCAGTGCGGACCGCGATGGATTTTGTGCGGTCCGCGATGGCCTTCTTTATAGAGTGGGTAGTCCGAACCCCACCTCAGTGCGGATCGCGGTGCATTTTGTGTGGTCCACGGTACCTTCTTTGCGGTCGCACTTCATTTTGTGCGGTCCACTGTCTGCATATTCTGCAAGTATGCCTTCAACTGCATGCAACATCATTCTTCACCGATTCATCTAATGCTGGGATACTAACAAACTTAAACTGAATTCCACTTGCAGACAATGGTTCAATCACGAGGTGGTGGTAGAAAACAACAAGGGAAAGGAGAGTCCTCCCGGGGTAGAGGAAAGGGCATGATCAAGTTGACTCCCCAAGTCCGCAAAAGTATCAAAGAAACCAGAAAAACAATTAAAGATATGGATAGAGTTGTTTCCCATTCGGGAAGTGAGTATGTGCCCTCCCGGGAGGCATCTGACTCAGAATCCGTGCCAGAGTATGTTCCTGATTGGCCGGAGAGGCACAGATTGAGAAATTCACCTCCGGGCTCCCCTACTGCCCAAGCATCAGTACAAAGGTCTTCTGAGTCGTCTGAGAGCTCAGCTGCAGGCAGTGCCAATGAATATTCTACCTTACCTACAACTTCACTATCCGGTGAGCATTCCGCAGAAGAAGAAGGAGGGGACGAGCCTCAAGTAGGAGGAGTAGAGAGAACCAGAAAACTGGAAGCATGGAAAGATAGGTTTGTGAGTGAACCAGCCTATCACAAGTACAGAGAATGGTGGACTGAGAGGAAGTTGATACTGGAGCGAAATTCATCACAAAAGACCTTTTGCCTCACAACCCCAATGTGCGGAAGCAGTTCAAAGAAAGAGCTGGATGGAATTATTTCTCATGCCAAGTGTAGAGGCCAATGAGCACTTAGTCAAAGAGTTCTACACAAATGTGGCCCACATAGAAAAGGATACTAAAGTGACTAAGGTGCGAAATCTGACGGTGATGTTTGATGGAAAGACAATCAAGGATTACCTTGACTTCCCGGAGGAGGATGAGACATTGTACTTAGAGAAGTTAGATTTGGGGTAGGATGCATGTCCGTGGTTAGCAGAGCATTTGGCAATCCCAGGTACCACTCCAGATTGGTTGCAAGTGGGAGTAAAAATTCTAAGGAAAACCCTGAACTTCGAAGAAAAAGGGTGGGAAATGTTTGTGTGCAGCAGGCTAGACCCCACCACTCACGAAAACTCTCTTCCTCTCTCCCGAGCTGTATTGGTAGCATCGATCATGGCAGGGTACCCGATCATGGCAGGGTACCCGATCAACGTCGGGAATGTGATGTCTAAGGTGATTACACGGGTGGTGAATGAAGGTTATAGATCCTACCCCTTCCCAAATTTCCTGACTATGTATTTCGAGGATCAAGAGGTACACTGAAGGAAATTTGATGTGAAGATAAAGCCAAAAGCTCCCTTCTCCTGGTATAGCCTACAGGGTGATGACAACCCTAAAGGCAAGAAGTTCAAGGGCAAATCCACTGTTTCTACTGGACAGTCTGAAGAGCCAGTGGTAGTAGTGGCTACTACTTAGCCTACCTCAGCCACCCCAGACATTGCTCCAGGACCCTCCACTTTTACAGCCCCAACTATTCCCACATTTGTTGTATATCCATTGACTGCCCACCGCCTGAGCCAGACCCTTGCGAGTATTAACAACTGGATGCAGCCACTTCCAAGTTGTCTGTACTTTCTACATCGGTGGCAGCACAATCTGCACCCCCTCAGCCACAAGTCCCACAATCGGTGGAGGACACTCTCAAGGAGCTTCTGGACAACTAGAAGAAGCTCATAAAGAACCAAAAGTTGATCTTGGATGTTGTTGGTGCTCATGGAAAGGCATTGAAGGAGCTTTCTAAGGAGACAAAGAAACTAAGAAAGACTCGTGCTTCCAAGGAATCAGTGAAGAAGTTGAGGGTGGAGGTAGAGAAGACGAAGGTGGATCACTTGCCTTTGGACCTTTTATTGCATGACCTGGCTCCAGCAGTCAGCCTGAGCCGGAGTAGGAGATAGAGAGGCCAGCAAAGAGGAAGAGGGTGATTCCACGTGTTGTTGATGTTGTGATAGAGTTGGCGGACCCGCAGGGAGATTCCTCTAGCCAGCCCCAGATTCTAGTACAGGCCCAGGACCCAGTGGAGATATAGGTCCCAGTGGAGACACAGGGTACTGGTAGCCAGTCACAGGCTCCTGAGCAGTCCACAGACCCAGGGACCAAGTCTCAGGAGCCTATGCAGACGGATGGCTAATAAGGAGTTTCTTTTTACTCTCTCTCTTCTATTTTGTGCTATTTTTGGTTAGTTAGCATTGTGGACAATGCTAGCTCTCATTTAAGGGGGTAGCCCTATTTGGATGATTGTATATATGATACTATTTCCTTATTATTACGCTTTTTTTTATATTTTTGGTATGTACATAATTTTACCATTTCAGTTTACGTTTCCTATTTTGCAACTTTGGTCTGTATATAAAGTTACCTTCTAATGTATATATTCATTTCCCCTTATGTATATTCGACTTAATCCCCTCTTGTATATATTTATTCTGCTTTTCGCATTTTTCCTTTCATAGCTTCTTATTTTATTTTCGTAGCTTCTTGTTTTGAATTTTTGCGTGCAATAAGCCTTTGATTTTCTTAATGCCACGTTTCTTTCCAAAGGTGGAATTTGTGTGAACTGGGTGGCTCTTCCCGATGATGGATGGCATTGACAACCTTCTTAAGGGTTTGAGTCTATTTTTCTTTTTTCTTTTTGTGTGCATAGCAGCTAGTGAGTAATGGTGCCTCAAGCAAAGCTTCACTTGGGCCTAACACATTTGCCTTTGATCATATGGTCAAAAACAAATTTTTGTGTATAGGATGGTGAAAGTTGTGACCTTGAGACTCTTGTGTTGGCTGATAATCATCAAGTGGTTTTTCGGGACCATTGTGTTGCTCAAATCTTAGCTAAGGTGGTTGTGGGCCCCCGACTATGTTTCTTTAGCAATCCTATAGCTTGTGTGGTGAGAATTTGAATTACAAGTCCAAGTGTCGTGCCATTAGTCTAGAACTTTCCCTGAATGTTTGTCTAGGCGAAATCCTAAGTGTAGTTTGACTTGAGATGTGATTATAGGCTCTCCTTGATCCGAATGATGTCTAGACAACTTCCATGGCCTACCAATGATAATATCCCTAGTCAACCCTTTTGAGCCTTAAACCTTTTTCTTTCAAAAGCCACGATACAAGCCTTTACCCCTTCTGACCCTCTCTTGGCACCCTATCTTTCCTTAGCACAAGGAAAAAGCATAAGTTTGGGGGAGAGACGAGGAATGCAACAAAGTGACAAAAAGGTACAAAATGAAGAAAAGGAAAGGCAATGAAAAAGAAAGAAAAGTCAAAAAGAATGAACAATATAGAAGAAATAAAGGGAATCAATGAAAGAAAAGAGTTGAAAGGTGTGGAATGTTTAGAAAGGAGAAAAAGGTTTGAAATGAACAAGAAGGAGTGACAGTATGTCTCTCTAACCCCTCAGAAAGATATCAATGAATAAAAAGTCAAGAGAATGTACGCAAAAGTGAAACAAATGAAGTGCTTAAGGGAAGATGGAAACCACCTAGACCAAATATTTCCTATCTTGAACCAAAAGCCTTCACTATATCTCAACAAAAGTCCTATATGATCTTGAGTTGGATGAAGCTTACATTAGTGGCGACTCACATAAGGGGAAAGCTTATGGTACTTAGAGCCGGACTTGAGACCTTTCTTTGAGAGAGATGAGTGTGATTCCTTTATCCTCGCTCTGAGTGCTACAATCTAAAGGTGAGGTTTGCTTAGGGAGAGTTGAGGAGTATGAATTTGGGTTCCACAATGACCAAAGTAGTAGAAAGAGTTTCTTTGATGGATTGAGTTAACTCTTGATGCTCTTGTGTCGCATTAAATCCATGGTGTTTAAAAGGCCGAATATTGTTAATGATTCATTTGAATTGAGGGCAATTGTTAGTCCCAATTGATGCTAGAAGAGGTCACCTTAGAGCAGCTGAATTTTCTTGGATTTACTCTTAAGAGGTGGGGCTTATTTTGTTTGCTTGAGGACAAGCAAAAGCTTAAGTTTGGGGGAGTTGATAATTAGGGATTATAGTTCATTTTACACTCATTCTTGCTTGAGTTTTGATTAAAAATGTACACAAAATAGTCCCAAAGGCTTACATGGTGTACTTGTTTGCAGGGTTTGGTCAGAAAGGTGACAATTAGTCAAAACCAGCTCAAAAAGGAGTGAAACATGTACAAGTACCAAGAACAAGTCCAAGCACAGTGCAATAGATCCACTGCGGCCGCATTCCATTTAGTGTGGTCCGCAGTGAGGATATTCAGAGAGGTGAAATTTACGGAAACTAAAGCATTGCGGCCGCAAAGCATATTGTGCGGGCCGCAATGGCCTCAACGCATCCGCACTCGCTTTTGTGCGGTCCGCAATGATCAGATTCAGAGAGTTGGAAAAATTGAAGATTAATGCCAGGGCGGTCCGCAACCTATTTTGTGTGACCGCAGTAGAAGCCACCGCGGCCGCGGTGCATTTTATGCGGCCCACGGTGGCCAAGTTAAGAGAGCATATTTTTGAAGCCAGAAAACCTCACCGCGGCCGCACTCCATTTCGTGTGATCCGCGGTACCCCCGCAGGAGTATTTTTGTCCAAAATATTTGGCCTAGTATAAATACTTTATTTTCTCATTTTTAGGTAAGCTTCTGTAATTTAACTTCGACAGGAGCTCGTGAACATCAGTTTTAGACTATTTTGAGTAGTTTTATAGTGGGTTTATCATTAAATCTTCAAGTATTAGCTTGTAATTAAATTCTATGGGTTATTCTTCATTTATTTCTTTGTTTTCTTTCATTATCATGAGTAGCTAGACCCATCAGCTAGGGTTTTGGCTCAACCCTAGTGTGGGTATTTGACAGGTCTTTTGATTTAAGACTTAGATGTTTATGGGTAGTTGATATTTGGACTGATTTGTATTTTCCATGTTAAATTATTAGTTGCAAACACTAATTGGTGCTTATTTGACTTGGGGTCTTCTTGAGAAAGAGAGCTTTAGTTTAGGAAAATCAGTCCAACAAAGAATTGGGATATAATCAAGAGATTGATAGTCTCAATTAACGGGTTAAACCTAGATATAGTAATACCCTACTTGAGCCTAAATTGCTTGCACAATTTTGACATCCAATTGGTCTCGCGTGAGGAAATCAGGGCAAACCCATTCGAGCTACCGAAAGGTATAGAGTGGGTAATTCCGTGCATTGGCTATATCACAATCCCCAACATAACGTCTTTGCCTTAGGTTTTAGATCCCGTTAAGTATTCACCTAGGAGAAAGTCATGGCCCTAGTCCCTTTTATCTATTGAGAAAACATCCAAAAATATATTAGTTAGTTAGCTTACAATCTCGACTAGACTAAACTGTAGTTTAATCACAAACCCCTTTGATGATAAGTGCAACTCAGAACACAACGCACCATTAGATCACTTAGCAACTCAACTCCCACATATTTAGCTCCTTGTGGAAATCGATCCCGACCCTTCGAGTAAAAGTTGCATTGACCCCGTACTTGCCACTCTTTAGTGGTATAGGCGGGAGCCGATCAAAGTTCAACAGGGTTAAGGGAAGCTATAGAAGAAACTTGATTCTTCATGGTCTCATGATCTGACACAAAAGAAAATTCTTGAGGAAAAATCTCAAAAATCGTAGGCTCACATATAGGTTCGTGCAGGTTCCCATTTTTAAAAGAAGATTTAGGGGTCAAAAGAGCCCTAGGTCTAGAAGAAGATGGCCTGGCGGAACTATTTGAGAAGTAGAACCAAGAGTAGATAACAAGCCAAGGTTGCAGAGTCTACCAACTCTCCTACTCCTAGTATGGGCAGTTTAAGGAGCAAGCTCATCGACAATCACAACTTTGCGAGGGTCTGGTGTTGAAGGAGACATGTTTAACAAAGAAAATGCAGAGGAAAGGTACAAAAATACGAAGAATGGTTAAGATAGTGGATACATAGAAGAAGGATGAAGGTTTCAAGAAATTAAAAAGGATGAAGTATTTATAAGGAGATACAACCATCGTTAAAGTTGGTCATTATGAAGTGTCATAATGAAACCGTCACTTCGTGACCGACGCAGCCGCAGAAAAAATCCTAAAAAATTGCATAACCAATCGTAAGAATCTATGTGGCATGTACATTAAATGAATGTGACATACGTTGCATCGATTCTGAAGGAGGCATAATGATACTCGAGAAACGACATCAAAGAATTCTCACCATAAAAACTTAACACTTCCCGAATATTCAGTTGACAATATTCAGAAAGTGGAGGGACTATCTGTTTTAGTGGGAAAAAATAGGACATGTGGAATATCAATAAGCAAATGGGCATGGTATATGGAGCATCGATGTAAGGACAAGTGCATTTCTTAATTAGACAAGTTAAAGAATGAGGAAAAGACACGAGAGAAACACCCATGGGATTACACCGACGAAAAAACTGAGCCTGACAGCTGTAAAAGGAGAAACATGAACGAAACGAATATAGGCTTTAAAAAAGGGAAGATACACAAACGTGTCATAAATAAGGAAGGGAAATCGATGCAGTTATAAGGAATATTTAATCATAAATATTTTCCGTTACGGTTGTACATGGTAACAAGCAATCAAGGCGGTTAGAAAATTAGTGAACCCAAATTAAGCAAGGGAACCATTATAATTGCATGCTCCTATATAAGTACTAAAGTCTCATTTTTAATGGCATGAAACAATTATTATTGAAATTTATACAGTTATTCTTTGCTTTACTCTCAAAGTTCTAAGTCGTAATTTTATGATTGATTATCAGTTCATTTCTTTGCCAATTATTTCCATTCCTTGATCTATTATTACAAATTGTTGGGAAAGTAAAGTGAATCTTAGTTATATGATTCCCTATTTCTTATAGATATTGACTTTGACTGAGAAATCTATTTTTGGGTTAAACAATGGGAGTATATAAGAAGAAGTTGTTTTGTTCCTCTGTAATGACCCGACCGGTCGTTTTGATAATTTAAGCTCTGTTCAGTGGCGTAAGGTCTTGAACAACTTCACATTGTGTATATAGACCGACTTTCATGGTTGGATTCAGTTACCGGATGATCCGGAGTCGAATTGGAAAAGGATTTCAGTTTTGGAAGCTTAGGCGGTGGAATTTGACCGGAATTTTGACTTTTGTGTAAACGGCTCCGGAATGAGTTTTGGGTAATGTCAAAATCTCCGTATGGTGATTGTGGACTTAGGTGCGCGTCCAGAATTGGATTTGGAGGTACGTAGAGTAATTTGAGACAATTCGGCGAAAGTTGGAAAAAATTGAAGTTTGGGAAATAGATAAGTTTAACCACAGTTCACTTTTTGGGATATCGGGGCCGAAATGAGATTTTTAGAGTTGGAGTAGCTCTGGGATGTCAATTGGGACTTGTCTGCAAAATTTGGCGTCATTCCGGGTTGAATTGATAGGTTTCGGCACGAGTTTAGAAGTTTGAAGATTTGAAAGTTCATAAGTTCGATCTATGGTGTGATTCGTTGTTTCGGCGTTGTTTAATGTGATTCAAGACCTCGATCGAGTCTGTGTTAGGTTATATGTCTTGTTTGTGTGTTTAGATGGGGTCTTGGGGGCCTCGGGTGTGTTCTGGATGGGCTACGGGTCATTTTTTCCTATTTTTGAACTGTTGTTTTCTGCCTTCTGGTGTTCTTCTACGCGATCGCAAGCTGCCTTTTGCGTTCGCGTAGTATTCTGTTGACCCGCCCAATTTGTCTTCTTCGCGTTCGCGTATCACCTCCCGCGATCGCGATCGCGATGGTCTGTTTTCTTTCTCTTCGCGTTTGCATCCCCCCCCCCCCCCCCCCCCCCCCCCCCCCCCCCCCCCCCCCCCCCCCCCCCCCCCCCCCCCCGCGTTCGCGTAGTAGAAATTAGGGGCTGGGGACTGTTGGTTACTTCTTCATTGCGTTTGCATCATTTACATCACGTTCGCGTACAGTTCTTCTCGTTTGTTCATCGCGTTCGCGTGACTCCCTTTGCGATCGCTGAAGCCTGCCTACTCCCCTATATGCGATTGCATAAGCCCTTCCGCGATCGCGTAGCTCATTTTTGACAACAACTATTTTTCTTCTACGCGATCGCATCCCTTCTCTCGCGATCGCGATGTACAAAAATATGGGCAAACAGAATATATTCCTAAATCGAGAGTTACACCATTTTCAACATACTTTGACTTGTAGAGCTCGGTTTTGAGCGATTCTTTGTGGGGTTTTCAAGAAATTCGAGTGGGTAAGTGTTCTCCACCTAGAATTAAATATATTCCATGATTTAGTCTTTGTTTTTATCATTTACATTGTGTTTTAGGTTTAGGAAAAATGTTGGTTTTTTGAAGAAAATTTTCAAAACGAAATTTCATGATTTGAGGGGCGAAATGGTATCGGAATTTGGTAATTTTTGTATGGTTGAACTCATTTTGGAATGGGTGTTCGGATTTTATAAAATTTGTCGGGTTCCGAGGTGCGAGCCCGGGGGTCAACTTTTGAGTCGATTTTTAGATTTTTGTAAAGATCGAAACTTTATTATCCGGAAAAGTTCCTTATAAGTTTTATGTGTGTTTTGAAGTTGTTCTAGTTGGATTTGAGCCGTCGGGAGGCCTTTCACCCGAGAAGTCTATTTTAGAGTAACGGGTTGTCGTCTTTGAGGTAAGTATATTGCCTAACCTTCTGTGGGGGAATTACCCCTTAGGAATTGAGTCTTCTATGTTGATTGTAGTCCGTGTACTCGAGGTGACGAGTGCGTGCTCGGACTTATTTGTGAAAAGTTGTCCCTTTAGGAATCTTAGGTCCTTATATTCGCTGAGTATGAATTGTTCTTGGCATGATTGAATTGCCTAATTTATAGTTTCATCTTTATTTTCTTAAATGTAGAATTTATTACTTTTGGATTTACTCCTATTACCTATTTGACTCCGTATTGACTTATCTGAAGAATTTACTCATTTTACTGTCATGCTATGTCTTCTTAACTACTTATCTCTAATTGTACTTATCTTCATCTTATCCTATAATTGTTTGGTATTAACCGAGTTTATGATTATTTTCATGTTGCTTGTCCTTAAGGTGGAATTCTTGAATACCCTCGAAACTGCCCGACCTTAAAGGAAGTTTGGATAGACTATACCTTAGTTGACTTGCTCGTACATAGAGTTATCAGATTCGTGTTGATTTCTTGTTGACCCATGCATTTAGGTACGACTGTTACTTGCTATTTTCCTGCCTTGCTGAGTTGTTCTTAATATGCCTAGCATTCTTTATTGTGTTTCTTACTTGTGAACTAGCTTTTCCTTTCTTGTGGTCGTAGGTTCTTGAGTTGATATATTTACCGTTTCTTGTATTATTGTCATTGTTGTTGTTTTACTTGTTGTGTAATGCACGAGGTTTCTGCCGTGCGGTTGTGATTGTTGTGATGCACGAGGTTTCTGCCGTGCAGTTGTTGATATAGGGATTTGCACGAGGTTTCTGTCGTGCCGTGTTTACTATTGATATTGCACATGCGACGTGATAAGGCGGGATATGAAATTGAGGGTTGCGCATGTGGCGAGACAAGGTGGGAACATGTTGATGCACGTGTGGCGAAACAAGGCGGGCATATACTTTACTATTGCACACGTGGCGAGACAAGGTGGGCTATGTCAGGGATTGTTTGTGATACTTGTGTTAGGACTGGGGGCATTCTTTGTTGTTGATATTGTGTAATGGAACACTTACTGTGTGAGGTTATTCGTGTGGAAATTGTGAGAAAATAATGTACGTGTTGCCTCTTTTCGTTTCTTATACTTGTTGGTTGTTGAATCATGTTAGGACACATGCACAAGCATACACGCAGTTAAGTGCTATTATCGGACTAAGGGTTTCTTGTTGTCAATGAGTATAGATAATCTTGTTGTACTTACCACATGTGCGGAAATGACCCCAATTGGCACGTGAGTTGTCCGTGCAGATTACTTGGAATAAAGGCACAAGATGCCAATGTTAGGGTTCAGACGATGGGACCCATGAATAGTGATTTGTCTGAGGTTCGGAACTTCGTGTAGGTGACTACAAACTTGATGCAAAAGTAGTTGGAATTGTTGAATCATTACTTGTCCTTGTGGTGTATTTACATTCTAGATTTAGTTGTGTTCTATTCACCCTTTTTGTGTTACTACATGTTTCTCCGTTGATACTTGTTATTTTCCTCCCTTATCGAATTTACTGTATTGTTAACCAAAGTGTGTAGCCTTTAGTTGTATATCATTTTTTCGTAAATTCTATAGTTATATTTGTTTAAGTTTCTTTAGACCAGTGGGTGTCTTGACTAATCCTCGTCACTACTTCACCGAGGTTAGTCTTGATACTTACTAGGCACCGTTGTGGTGTTCTCATACTACACTTTTGTACATTCTTGTGCAGATTCCAGGTTTTTGCGTAGCTGGCCGATCGATAGTTAGCAGCACGGTTGCTATTATGGAGACTCAAGGTAAAACCGCTCCAGCGTTCGCGGGTTTCGGAGTCACCATCTTATTTTTGTTCATACATTGTTGTACTTATTTCCGAACAATGGTATTTTAGGAGTTATAGTGTAAATTCTATAAATCTTATGACTTGTACTACCGGATTTTTGGGAATATGTTCATTGTATAAAGAATTCTTTTCAGAAAATATTAGATTTTATTTATTATTGTTGTTATTCCATAAATGTTAGTCTTACCTAGTCCTTAACTAGGTGCCATCCCGATATCCAACGGAGGGGAAATTTGGGTTGTGACACCCTCATTGAAAAAGAAAGAAAGGAAGAAGTGTTCAAAAACACTTCTTTATCTTATATGATTTGAATATTTTGAAGGTGTTTTTGAGGGAAACTAGAATTTAACGATATTATTCATAGTCAAGATTGTGCACTTGGGCGCTTGGCCAATTAAAATAGTCTGAAATGTACTTTTTAGTCACCTGTTAATTATGTTATTTAATAAAATATTTTAAATTATTAAAATATTTTAATAGTTTACTAATTCTGAAAATGTGACTATTGGTTTTAAAATGATTCATGTTGGCAAAGGTTGAGTCTGTTAATTCTAGCAAACACCTAAAAGAGTTTATAAATACCGCATTCCTCTCCATAACGAAAATCATCAGAAAAACAACAATTTTCCATCTTCCATCTTCTTCTCTTTCTGCTATCTACAATTCACAAAGTTTGTTCTAGTGGAAATTCGAGTTAATTGTTGATACTCGAATTTTAGAGGGTTTGTAGAATCCTGGAGGAATTATGTTGTAACGACCCGACCGGTCGTTTTACGTTATCAGACCTCGTTCCCCTGTTTAAGTCTTCCCATAGTGGCTTTTTGTGATTTGTGACTTGCGGGTACTGGTTGTTCAGGATTAAGAAGTGTTTTGAGAAATTTAGGAACACTTGGTTACTTAAGGTTGGCCTATTTCGCCAAGTTTGACTTCGGTCAACATTTTGAGCAAACGACCTCAAAATCGAGTTCCGACAGTGTCAATAGCTTTGTATGATGATTTTGGACTTGAGCGTATGTTCGGAATGGGATTTTGATAACCCGGGAGCGTTTCAGCGGCCGATATAGAAATAAGGATTTCCTTAAATTTGAAATTTGGTTTGGAACGTGATTTTATCATATCGAGGTCCGGATGAAATTCCGAGATGGGGAATAGTTTCGTTATGTCATTTATGACTTGTCAGCAAAATTTGAAGTCATTCCGAGTAGTATAGGCCGGTTCAGCGCATTAAAATGAATTCTAGAACCTTAAGTTCAAAGTGTTGATTCAATTTGGTTTTGGGTCAAATTCTGAGTTTCGTTGTTGTTTTTCACGTTCTGGAAGTTTGAGCGAGTCCGTATCATGAATACAGACTTGCCAGTGCCTTTGGACGGGGTCCCGAGGGGCTCGGGTGAGTTTTGGACCCCCGGGAGCTAAGTTATAAAAAATAGATATTTTGCTGTCTGGTTTCCTTCTTCGCGATCGCGGGAGGTGGGCCGCGTTCGCAGAGAAGGAATTGGACTGGGCTGCTGAATGCTCTCCGCATTCGCAGGAATCTCTCTGCGATCGCGGAAGGTCGGGCCCCTGACCTTCGCGATCGCACCCCTGTCTCCGTGTTCGCGATGGTCTTGATCCCTGGCCTTCGCGATCGTAGCCTCGCCTCTGCGTTCACGTAGAGGTGGGACGAGACTAGGCATGTTTGCTCTTCGCGATCGCAAGATCCCCTCCGCGTTCGCAGGGGTATGGCCAGTTGGCCTTCGCGATCGCAGGCCCCTTTCCGCGTTCGCATAGAAGGGCCTCAGGACCTGGACCATTTGGCCTTCACGATCGCGGGCCCCTGGTCGGGATCGCGGTGAAGGGGAAATCTGGGCAGTTAATTTATATACGGGATTTAAGTCTCATTCCCCATTATCATCTTCTTCCTTGAGATAATTGAGAGCTTCCAAGAAGGCCCTTCCACCTAGTTCTTGAGGTAAGTAAATTTCTCATTAACACCTAGTTTCAAACATCAATTTCTAGTTAAATCCTCTACTAATTTATCAAAATCATTAAATTGGGTAGTAATTTTAGGGCTCTTGGGGATTTTGTGATTTTTTCGTTTTAAGTCCATGAATTCAAGTAGAAATCGCATATTAATGATCCTTAGGCTATGGGTGAGTGATTCCTTCGAGAATTTTCGGAATTCGAGCGTGCGGGCCTGGGGTTGAAATTTTGAAATTCTTCAAGAATGTGAATTTTGGGATAAATGAGATCATCCCTTTTCCTTTGAACATGAATCGATGTAATTATACTATATTTGGCTAGTTGCGAGCCCTCAAGAGTAGAGTTCGGAGTTCTGGGCGCATCATTGATTCGAGGGGTAGATTCGACACGAGGTGAGTCTCCTCTCTAACCTTGTAAGAGGGAATTGTCCCCATAGGTGATGTATATGCTATGTGTAATTTGTTTCGGGGCTACGTACGCACCAAGTGACGAGAGTCCGTACGTAGTGGCTATTATTGTTATGTCCGGGTAGTTAGGCCCACATCATGCCCTGTATGCTTCCTTGAAATGCCTTATATGTTTTCATTGAAATGCCTTATATGCTTTCCTTGAAATGCCTTATTTGTTTCCTTGTAACGCCGTATGTACTATGAGATCATGTTATGTACAGGATTGTTTCTCTGAGGCTTTATGGAAAATGTTGAATTGAAAGGAATTGGTTATGGAAAGTAAGTTTTATATGTTTTGTGTGTGCATGTGACCGCTTCGCAATTTACATTCCGCGAGCGATGTGTGATTTCCCCCACTCTCATGGGAGCGGGTTGTACGCCACGGCGGATTGAAAGGTGCACTTTTGGGATGGGCCGATCGATCCTCGGCAGTGCACAGAGATGATATAATTGAGCATGCACTTTTGGGACGGGCCGTTCGATCCTCGGCAGTGCCTAGCTATTTTTCTTTTTGACTCCGACCGTTTGTCTTATTCCTATGTGCACATGAGTATTTGGCATTGTTTCATGGATATTGGCTTGTATTAGACACTTGGGGGGAAAGAAAGTGGCCATTGTTATTGTTCCAGTATTTTTTCTTGGATTTCTGTGCTTTATACAATATTGCTACACACTCCCTTACATGTCTACTGCTTTTATTTTATCATTGTTATATCATATTGTTGGACCTTAGTGAGTGTCAAGTCGACTTCTCGTCACTACTTCTTCGAGATTAGACGGGATACTCACTAGGTACATATTTAGTTAATATGTACTCATGCTGCACTTCTGTACTTAACTGTACAGGTTCTGAGGCTGGTGCATCTGGTTATCAGACCGGATCTAGATTGTGACCGTAGCGGACTTGACTTCACGGTGAGCTGCTTCCTCTGGTGATCCGAAACAGCACCATGGAGTTTCATTTACTTTTGTTTCCCGTCTATTCATGCAGACAGCATGATTGTATATATTATTATCCTTGTATATTCAGTTAGAATGCCCATGACACTTGTGACACTAGTTCCTGGCACACCCGTGGTGTTTAGTTTGGGTTTTGGGCTGTATATTCGTATATATGCTTATCGTTTGGCCCACGAAACGTTACAGCTTTATTACTTATCATCGGATTATATTTTTTTTTTGTATATCATGCTTAAAACTGTTTAAAACTGGTAAATGATGGAATACTTAATCAATTGGAAAGGGTAACACTTAGAGATATTGTGTTGGCTTGCCATAGTTGGGCGTCATCACGACCTGGGTTAGGATTTGGGTCGTGACAACGTGGTATCAGAGCCATAGGTTCACGTAAGTCTCACGAGTCACGGGCAGGAACAGTAGAGTCTTGTGGATCGGTACAGAGATGTTTGTACTTATCTTCAGGAGGCTATAGGGTATTAGGAAATCTCCATTTATTCATACTATGTCGTGCAATCAGTGATGTACTCAAACTTATTCTTCTATTCTGTCACAGATGGTGAGGACGCGTGCATCCGATGTTTCTGATCCGGGAGATGCCGCTGTGCCCGAGGTCATGGTAGAGGCAATGGTAGAGCACCTGCTCGAGGTAGTGGACGAGGGCGCCCCAGAGCTATACCAATGGCACCACCAGAGGACCCTATTATAGAGGAGCAGGATGAGGTTCCTCCAGTAGCACCTGCTCCAGTGGAGGTCATGGGTCGTATGCTGAGATTCATGGACACTATGTCCCAGGCTGGTTTATTTCCAGCTGACCCTGCTACTTCTCAGGTGGGAGGGGGAGTCCAGACCCCTACCGCTCAAGCCACAGGACAGGAAGCAGCAGCACGTCATACCCCGGGTACACCGCCCGTGGGTGGGGTTCAGCCTGTAGTAGCAGCCCCAGAGCCCAGGCCGATTGTAGAGGGTGACCAGTAGAAGATGTTGGATAGATGGACCCGACTTCGCCCTCCAATCTTCGGGGGTGAGCGGGGTGAGGATACCCAGGATTTCATCATTAGGTGCAGGGACAAATTGCACAACATGAGGAATTTGGAGTCCCATGGAGTGGATTTCACCACATTTCAGTTGGAGGGCAGAGCTCGTAGGTGGTGGCAGTCTTATATTCTCAGCAGACCATCAGATTCTCCTCCTATCACTTAGGATCAGTTCGTGCAGGTGTTCCTAGACATATATATTCCACCCTCTGAGAGGGAGGAGTTGCGGCGTCAGTTTGAGCAGCTAGAGCAGGGGCAGATGACAGTGACAGATTATGAGGCCAGATTTTCAGAGTGGTCACACCATGCACTTATGATATTGCCTAGCGATGCCGAGAGAGTGCGGCAGTTTGTGGCCGGGTTACACCCAGGTATGAGGGCCACCATGGCCCGAGAGGTGGAGATGGGTACTCCTTACCAGCTTGTAGTCGAGATAGCTCGACGGATTGAGGGGTATCGGTTGAGGGGCAGGGAACAGGGTCAGCAAGATAAGAGGGCTAGATTCTTAGGGGATTTCAGGGATGCTCCGGCTAGGAGCAGAGGTTAGTTTGGGGGTGGTCAGCCCAGCAGGCCTCCATATTCAGCACCTCCACTACCTCCTCGAGGTGGTCTAGTGAGGCCTCAGTTCAGTGTCATGCCATAGCGTTCCTATCATCCTCCATCTACGCAGGGTTCACCTAGTGGTTACTACAGTCGCCAGAGATCCTCCGGTCTTATTTCAGTGCTATGCCCGAGGGTCCACATCGCTTCCTGGCTATTCAGGGGTCTTCCTCTTCGGGGCAGCAGGCTATGGTACCTAGAGGTTGCTATGAGTGTGGAGATCTAGGTCATATGCAGAGGTATTGTCCCAGGCTTCGGGGCAAGGCAGTGCAGCAGGGTTATCAGCCTATGGGTCCAGCACCAGTAGTCCGGCCACCTAGAGACAGGTCGGTAGGGGTCGTCCTAGAGGGCGAGGCCAGTCAGGGGGAGGTCGGTTAGCTCATGTTCACTCTGGGGGAGTTCAGCCTTCAGGAGCCTCAGCCAGATTTTATGCCACTCCGGCCAGATCAGATGCAGTGGCCTCAGACGCCGTGATCACAGGTATTATCTCAGTATGTGGTAGAGAGGCTTCGGTACTATTTTATCCAGGATCAACGTATTCATATGTTTCAGTACTATTTTCTCATTTTCTGGATGTTCCTCGTGAGTCCTTGGGTTCTCCTATATATGTGTCCACTCCTGTGGGCGATTCTGTGGTGGTAGACCAGGTCTATCGGTCTTGTGTGATCACTTTCTACGGTTTCAGAACAAGAGCATATCTTTTATTGCTGGATATGATTGATTTTGAGATTATCCTAGGCATGGATTGGCTATCTCCTTAACATGTTGTGCTAGATTGCCATGCCAAGACGGTCACGTTAGCCATGCCTGAGTCGCCTAGGCTAGAGTGGAGAGGTTCTTCAGTTAGTGCATCCAGCCAAGTTATTTCTTTCATGAAGGCTCGGCATATGGTCGAGAAGGGTTGTTTGGCTTACCTTGCTTATGTACGGGACACCACCGCCGAGTCTCCGACTATTGATTCAATACCAGTTGTTCGAGAGTTCACTGATGTGTTTCCTTCGGACCTTCTAGGCATGCCTCCGGATCGTGATATTGACTTCTGTATCGACTTAGCTCCGGATACTCAGCCTATTTCCATTCCCCCGTATCGTATGGCTCCTAAGGAGTTGAAAGAGTTAAAGGAGCAACTTGAGGAGTTGTTGGCTAAGGGGTTCATCAGGCCGAGTGTGTCGACGTGGGGTGCTTCATTCCTATTTGTGAAGAAGAAGGATGGGTCTCTGAGGATGTGTATTGATTACCGCCAGCTGAATAAGGTTACTATTAAGAATAAGTATCCCCTGCCGCGCATCGATGATTTATTTGACCAGTTGCAGGGTGCTCGTGTGTTTTCCAAGATTGATTTGAGATCGGGTTATCATCAGTTGAAGATTCGGGCTTCAGATGTTTTGAAAACCGCATTTCGTACCAGATATGGCCATTATGAGTTCCTAGTGATGTCCTTTGGTTTGACTAATGCCCCAACAGCGTTCATGGACTTGATGAATAGGGTATTCAGGTCGTATATAGATTCCTACGTCATCGTCTTCATTGATAACATCTTGATTTATTCCCGGAGCCTGGGTGATCATGAGCAACATTTGAGAGTTGTGCTCCAGACCTTGCGGGAGCAGAAGCTATATGCTAAGTGCGAGTTCTGGTTAGATTCCGTGGCATTTTTTGGGGCATGTGGTATCCGGAGAAGGTATCAAGGTTGATCCTCAGAAGATTGAGGCGGTTCAGAGTTGGCCGCGTCCTACTTCAGCTACAGAGATCAGGAGTTTCTTGGGCCTAGAAGGCTATTATCGCTGATTCATGGAAGGGTTCTCTTCTATTGCAGCTCCATTGACCAGATTGACTCAGAAGAATGTCCCGTATCGGTGGTCTGACGAATGTGAGGCGAGCTTTCAGAAGCTCAAGTCAGCATTGACCTCAGCCCCAGTTCTGACGTTGCCTTCCGGTTCTGGGATGTATACTGTGTATTGCGACGCTTCACGCGTTGGGTTGGGATGTGTGTTGATGCAGGACGGGAGAGATATTGCTTATGCTTCGCGCCAACTGAAGGTTCATGAGAAGAATTACCATGTGCACGACTTGGAGTTGGCGGCAATTGTTCATGCTTTAAAGATTTGGAGGCACTACTTGTATGGTGTGTCTTGTGAGGTTTATGCATACCACCGTAGTCTACAACACTTATTCAAGCATAGGGATCTTAACTTGAGGCAGCGCAGGTGGCTTGAGTTGTTGAAGGATTATGATATTACTGTTCTTTATCATCCGGGCAAGACAAATGTGGTAGCGGATGCCTTTAGCAGGAGGGCAGAGAGTATGGGTAGCTTGGCCTACATTGCAGCAGAGGAGAGACCTCTAGCCTTAGACATTCAGTCTTTGGCTAGTCGCCTAGTGATATTAGATCTGTCGGAGCCTCGTCGAGTTCTAGCCCATGTGGTTGCGCAATATTCGTTATTGAGAGAGATTAAGGCTCGGCAGTTTGATGATCCATGCTTAGCAGAGCTTCGAGAGACAGTGGTCCAGGGGAGGGCCAAGGAGGTTACTTTGGGCGAGGATGGTGGTTTGAGACTCCAGGGCCGTTTATGTGTTCCTAATATTGATGGCCTGAGGAAGAGGATTCTAGAGGAGGCCCACATTTCTCGGTATTCTGTTCATCCGGGTGCGGCGAAGATGTATCGTGATTTGAAGCAACATTTCTGGTGGAGGCGGATGAAGAAAGACATTGTGCAGTATGTGGCTAGGTGCATCAATTGCTAGCAGGTTAAATACGAGTATCAGAGGCCGGGAGGCCTACTTCAGCAGATGCCCATTCCTAAGTGGAAATGGGAGCGCATCACTATGGACTTCGTGGTTGGGTTGCCTCGGACTTTGCGGAAGGTTGACGCGGTTTGGGTCATTGTGGATAGATTGACCAAATCAGCGCATTTCATTCCTGTGGCTACCACTTACACTTCAGAGAGGCTGGCCCAGATTTATATTCGGGAGATAGTTTGGTTGCACGGTGTACCGGTGTCCATTATATCAGATCTAGGTCCTCAGATCACCTCGCACTTCTGGAGAGCATTGCACAGGGAGATGGGCACTCAGATAGACCTCAGCTCAGCATTTCACCCTCAGACTGATGGCCAGTTGGAGCGTACAGTTCAGATATTGGAGGATATGCTCAGGGCATGTGTGCTTGATTTTGGGGGTCAGTGGGACCAGTTCTTGCCTTTGGCAGAGTTTGCGTATAATAAAAGTTATCAGTACAGCATCGAGATGGACCCATTTGAGGCTTTGTATGGTCGGCGGTGTCGTTCTCCTATCGGGTGGTTTGAGCCTGGCGAGGCTAAGTTATATGGCACGGATCTGGTGAGAGATGCTCTGGAGAATGTGAAGTTGATTCAGGAGAGACTCCGCACAGCACACTCCAGACAGAAGAGTTACGCGGATCAGAGGGCGCGTGATGTAGCATTTATGGAGGGAGATAAGGTTCTGCTGAAGGTTTCGCCGATGAAGGGAATTATGAGATTCGGGAAGAAGGGCAAGCTGAGCCCAAGGTTTATAGGCCCTTTCGAGGTATTGAGGCGAGTCGGAGAGGTTGCTTATGAGCTAGCATTACCTCCCAGTTTATCCGGAGTTCATCCGATTTTTCATGTATCCATGCTCCAGAGATATCATGCTGATTTCTCTCACGTGGTTGATTTTAGCACTATTCAGCTAGATGAGAAGTTGGGCTTCGAGGAGGAGCTAGTTGCTATTATTGATAGGCAGGACCGCCAGTTGAGGTCTAAGAGAGTTTCTGCCGTGAAGGTCCAGTGGAGGGGCGAACCAGTCGATGAGGCGACTTGGGAGTCCGAGGAGGACATGCAGAGCAGATACCCACAGTTATTCAGCACTTCAGGTACGATTCTAGTCCCGTTAGAGGATGAACGTTTATTTAAGATGGGGAGAATGCAACGACCCGACCGGTCGTTTTACGTTATCGGACCCCGTCCCATAGCGGCTTCTTGTGATTTGTGACTTGCGGGGATTGGCGGTTCAGGATTTGGAAGTGTTTTGAGAAATTTAGAAACACTTGGTTCCTTAAGGTTGGCCTATTTGGCCAAGTTTGACTTCGGTCAATATTTTGAATAAACGACCTCGGAATCGAGTTCCGACAGTGTCAGTAGCTTGGTATGATGATTTCAGACTTGAGCGTATGTTCGGAATGGGTTTTTGATAACCTGGGAGCGTTTCGGCGGCCGATATAGAAATAAGGATTTCCTTAAATTTGAAATTTGGTTTGGAACGTGATTTTATGATATCGAGGTCCGGATGAAATTCTGAGATTGGGAATAGTTCTGTTATGTCATTTATGACTTGTCTGCAAAATTTGAAGTCATTCCGAGTAGTATAGGACGGTTCGGCGCATTGAAATGAATTCTAAAACCTTAAGTTCAAAGTGTTGATTCAATTTGGTTTTGGGGTCAAACTCTGAGTTTTGTTGTTGTTTTTCACGTTCTTAAAGTTCGAGCGAGTACGTATCATGAATACAGACTTGCCAGTGCCTTTGGACGGGGTCCCGAGGGGCTTAGGTGAGTTTTGGACCCCCGGGAGCTAAGTTTAAAAAAACCCAATTTTTCGCTGTCTGGTTTCCTTCTTCGCGATCGCGGGAGGTGGGCCGCGTTCGCAGAGAAGGAATTGGACTGGGCTGCTGAATGCTCTCCGCATTCGCAGGAATCTCTCTGCGATCGCGGAAGGTCGGGCCCCTGACCTTCGCGATCGCACCCCTGTCTCCGTGTTCGCGATGGTCTTGATCCCTGGCCTTCGCGATCGTAGCCTCGCCTCTGCGTTCACGTAGAGGTGGGACGAGACTAGGCATGTTTGCTCTTCGCGATCGCAAGATCCCCTCCGCGTTCGCAGGGGTATGGCCAGTTGGCCTTCGCGATCGCAGGCCCCTTTCCGCGTTCGCATAGAAGGGCCTCAGGACCTGGACCATTTGGCCTTCACGATCGCGGGCCCCTGGTCGGGATCGCGGTGAAGGGGAAATCTGGGCAGTTAATTTATATACGGGATTTAAGTCTCATTCCCCATTATCATCTTCTTCCTTGAGATAATTGAGAGCTTCCAAGAAGGCCCTTCCACCTAGTTCTTGAGGTAAGTAAATTTCTCATTAACACCTAGTTTCAAACATCAATTTCTAGTTAAATCCTCTACTAATTTATCAAAATCATTAAATTGGGTAGTAATTTTAGGGCTCTTGGGGATTTTGTGATTTTTCCGTTTTAAGGCCATGAATTTAAGTACAAATCGCATATTAATGATCCTTAGGCTATGGGTGAGTGATTCCTTCGAGAATTTTCGGAATTCGAGCGTGCGGGCCCGAGGTTGAAATTTAGAAATTCTTCAAGAATGTGAATTTTGGGATAAATGAGATAATCCTTTTTCCTTTGAACATGAATTGATGTAATTATACTATATTTGGCTAGTTGCGATCCCTCGAGAGTAGAGTTCGGAGTTTCGGGCGCATCATTGATCTGAGGGGTAGATTCGACACGAGGTGAGTCTCCTCTCTAACCTTGTAAGAGGGAATTTCCCCCATAGGTGATGTATATGCTATGTGTAATTTGTTTGGGGGCTACGTACGCACCAAGTGACGAGAGTCCGTACGTAGCGGCTATTATTGTTATGTCCGGGTAGTTAGGCCCACATCATGCCCTGTATGCTTCCTTGAAATGCCTTATATGTTTTCCTTGAAATGCCTTATATGCTTTCCTTGAAATGCCTTATTTGTTTCCTTGTAACGCCGTATGTACTATGAGATCATGTTATGTACAGGATTAATTCTCTGAGGCTTTATGGAAAATGTTGAATTCAAAAGGAATTGGTTATGGAAAGTAAGTTTTATATGTTTTGTGTGTGTATGTGACCGCTTCAGAATTTACATTCCGCGAGCGATGTGTGATTTCCCCCACTCTCATGGGAGCGGGTCGTACGCCACGGCGGATTGAAAGGTGCACTTTTGGGATGGGTCGATCGATCCTCGGCAGTGCACAGAGATGATATAATTGAGCATGCACTTTTGGGACGGGCCGTTCGATCCTCGGCAGTGCATAACTATTTTTCTTTATGACTCCGGCAGGTTGTCTTATTCCTATGTGCGCATGAGTATTTGTCACTGTTTCATGGATATTGACTTGTATTAGACACTTGGGGGGAAAGAAAGTGGCTATTGTTATTGTTCCAGTATTTTTTCTTGGATTTCTGTGCTTTATATAATATTGCTACTCACTCTCTTACATGTCTACTGCTTTTATTTTATCATTGTTATATCATACTGTTGGACCTTAGTGAATGTCAAGTCGACTTCTCGTCACTACTTCTTCGAGATTAGACGGGATACTCACTGGGTACATATTTAGTTAATATGTACTCATGATGCACTTCTGTACTTAACTGTACAGGTTCTGAGGCTCGTGCATCTGGTTACCAGACCGGATCTAGATAGTGACCGTAGCGTACTTGACTTCACGGTGAGCTGCTTCCTATGGCGATCCCCATCAGCACCATGGAGTTTCATTTACTTTTGTTTCCGTCTATTCATGCAGACAACGGGATTGTATATATTAGTATCCTTGTATATTCAGTTAGAATGCCCATGACACTCGTGACACTAGTTCCTGGCACACCCGTAGTGTTTAGTTTGGGTTTTGGGCTGTATATTCGTATATATGCTTATCTTTTGGCCCACACAACGTTACAGCTTTATTACTTATCACCGGATTATATTTTTTTTTTGATATCATGCTTAAAACTGTTTAAAACTGGTAAACGTTGGAATACTTAATCAATTGGAAAGGGTAACACTTAGTGATCTTGTGTTGGCTTGCCTTACCCTGCGGTTGGGCGCCATCACGACCTAGGTTAGGATTTGGGTCGTGACATATGCCATAATCCATGCAACAACGAAATTGGTAAGCTTAAATTCCTTTAGGACAATGACTACACTATCAAGACCTAATTATTTCGTCTCATAATTTGTTATTTTTTCTAAAAATTTCTAATATTCCTTCTCTTGTTTTGTCATACTTCAAGTAATTTTAGGCACCAAACGTTAACAACCATATACCCCTCTGCGATCTAGTTGTACTCTAACTCTCTGAAGATATATATTCTTTCCTCATATTTAATAATTTCAACACAATGCTGAAACTCATTGTATGTTGCAGATTTATATATGTTCACATGGAGTACAATAGAGGAAAGCATCTTGCCGAAGAAGTACTAATCAGCATTAGATAAGCTAACAAGTAGCAATGATGATAATCACCCCTTACAATTATGCTATAATACATCATCAACAAATTTATTTATGTATCCCCTAAAAGCAATGGGAAGGTAAAGCAAAGAGTAGGAATATACATGCATCTTAAATTTGTTTAAATAGCTCTGCCATTAAGAGCTTTTAATATGCATTACTCTCACAACTTCTAATCATAGTTTAGCTTGTCAAATGATCTACCGAGTGGCAGATTTAGGATTCTTAAGTCATGAGTGCTCAACTATTTCTAATATAGATATTGCTGCTAAGAATGGGTGATTAATTAATATATTTATATGACTTACTAATTTTTCTACCTAAGTAATGGCATCTGGCTCCAAAAGTAATATATAGGTGATTTAGCACCCATAACTCACAATATTGTTTGACCACTGGATCTATAATCATCCCACACTATTTATTAATAGAATATTAGATGAATCTACATAGAAATATTTTCTTTCTGAATGTAATAAGAGACACCTTTACCTCATGCGATTTAATTAACGAACTATTTTTCGAGCTCGATCAATTTCAAGAAGTATCCAGTTGAACTTTAACTCGGTCAGAAGCACATAACATAAAATGAAAACCATTGAATCCCTAATCTCTACATGTTTCCTCGACAAGTTTACTCCAGACCCTAGTTTGATTTTCTATCTCTAACAACTAACAGTCTTCTTCAGTCACTCATTTAGCAAACTTCCAAATTTGTGATGACCAAAAGGGTCATTTCATGAATTAAGACCTAATTCCAGGCTTATTAACCATAAAAGACTAATTGTAATCACCTAAATTTGCGTGCGCAGTCCGGGCGTGAAACCGAAAAGCTTTTATGTGAAAATATGAGAAATAGTAATTTCTAGAGTTAAAATTTGGTTTTAATTGACTTTGGTCAACATTTTTGGTAAACGGACCCGGATCTCTGTTCTGGCGATCCCGGAAGGTCCGCAGTAAAATATGAGATTTGGATGCATGCCCGAAATTGAATTCCGAGGTCCCTAGCCTTAGAAAATAATTTTTGAAGAAAATTATTGTGCTGGTTTTTAAAGAAAATAAAGAAATGAATTAATGTTTGAAATCCTTGGTATCGGGCCCGTATTTTGGTTCCGGATCCCGGTACAAGTTTGTTACGATATTTAAGTCCTATATGTGAATTTTTGTGAGAATCGGAATTGATTTGACGTGATTTGGACGTCCGGTTGAAAAGTTAGAAAATTTGAGTGTTCTTGAGAAAATCATGAGTTTTTAGGTTAAATTTGTAGTTTTTGATGATATTTTCACACGAGCAAGTCCCTACGATGTTTTTAGACGTGTGCATATTTGGTGTGGAGCCCCGAGGGCTTGGGTGAATTTAAGATAAGTTTAGGCTATGTTGTGCTTATTTTTATGCCTCATCGTCGTTTCTTCAAGTATAAATAATACCACATTAAGAAAATGAGCTCCAAATGTAGTTTTTATTGAACCATTTTATTTGTATCGTAATTACGGAGTCATAGGAAAAAGAATCATCGAATTTGGACATCGTATGAAGAAGTTATGTTCATTTTCGTGTCGGGAAAACAATGCTGGTTTTCTAGTATGCCCAGTTCGCAAATGCGAACTTTTTGTCGCAAATGCGACTTTTTCCCAGCCTTCTCTTGTTCGGAATTGAGAAGTGTTTCTTCGCTTTTGCGAGGGTCGCAAATGCGAACCCTGGACCGCAAATGCGACATCTGCAACCTGATAAGTGAGATTTTAGACGGGACTTTCACCTATTTTTCAATTTTCTCAAACCCTAAACCTCCATAGGCGATTTTTCAAAGACCCAAACTTCTCCAAACCATGGGTAAGTGATCTCTAACTAATTTATTTCAATTCCTAACAACTTTTAACAAGATTACAACCAAAAATCTAGAGTTTTCATGGTAAAAAATTTGATTTTTGGGTAGAACTTAGAAATTTTAAATTTTGGGAAATTGGACCTCGAATGGAGGTCGGATTCCAATACCAATTGTATATCCGGGCTCGGGGGATATTGGGTAAACGGGTTTTGGTCCGAACCTCGAGTTTAGATCAAGCGGGTCCGGGGTCGATTTTCAAATTTGAATAGGAAAACTTAGGAAGACCATTGTTTTTCAATAAAGATGATTCCTTTAGGCTATGATTGATAACATTGAACAAATTGTGCTTAGATTCAAGCGGGTTAGAAGCAAATTCTAAAGTAAAGGCAGTTCTAGAGCAGTGAAGTGCTTGTTAGACCGAGGTAAGTGTTTGGTTTAACCTTGACTTGAGGGAATAGGAATCCCCAACTTAATTGTTATGTTAAAATGCATGTGTGTGGTGTATAGGTGAGGTGACGAGTATCTATGCACCACCAATGGTCTTCTTACATGATCCCTTCCCCGTTTTTAATTTAATTGCTTCATATTTTTAATTGTTTCATGTTCATTGTTGTTTCTATAATTACTTGGCTTGTTATATTGTTGTAAGTCTTGTTGTAATCATTTTTGGGAAAGTATTAGTTGTTTTCCTTGGTTTCACTTTGGTACATAAAGACTGAGTGGGTTGACATCGTTTTACGAGATGTGTGTGTGTGTATATACATACATACATATATATATATATATGTATGTATGTATGTATGTATATATATATATATATATATGTATGTATGTATGTATGTATGTATGTATATTCCTGTTGGTTTTATTTTTGAGATATTATTTATGAAGTTTGCGATTTTATTTTTAAGATAGTGATAAGGGTGGACATGTGAAATAAATGATAGTGATAAGGGTGGACAGGTGAAATAAATGATAGTGATAAGGGTGGACAGGGGAAATGAATGATAGTGATAAGGGTGGACAGATGGGATCGGGTTGCATGCCGCAACAAGTAATTGATAAGGGAAGACATTTATGATTTATTGATTTTTAAATACAAAGATTTGGAAAATTTACTGTTTCACTCTACTGTTTGTCATATTATGCACCTTTGGTTGTTTTAAAGTGACGTTTGGAACTTTGAAAAGTCATGTGAGATCTTGGTTACAGCTGAGGCCTGGAATTGGCGACTGAGTAATTATGTTTATTGTTGTAGTTTATCTTTCTGGTTTGTGTAGAATTATTTTATTGCTTTAATATATATATATATATATATATATATATATATATATATATATATATATATATATATATATATATA
>ML284466.1:96199-113111 GCA_005239495.1 Nicotiana undulata
GATATATATATATATATATATTGCCACAGGATATGTTTTGCCCGCCTTAGGCTCGTCACTCCTTCGTCGAGGTTAGGCTCGTCACTTACTCTGTACATGGGGTCGGTTCGGCTGATACTACACTCTGCACTCTTTTGTGCAGATCCAGGTACCAGTCATCGTTAGAGATTTTAGTAGCGGCCATTCTACATTCGGAGACACGAGGTATATCTGCCGGCGTTAGCAGATCCCTGGAGTCTCCTCTTAGATCATTGAGACTGTTTTATATTTTCTCAAAATAGCTATATTATTCTTTCAGCCCATTATTTGTTGTAATCTTAGAAGTGCATGAACTGTGACACCAGACCCTGAGGTAGTCTTAGAGTTATATATATATATTTAGTTCGTGGCTCGGTTTATTTATCTGCTTATTATTTTATATTTGGAGTTATTCGTTGGAATTCGTTAGATTAAGATTGCTTTAAATTTATTTATTGTGTTTAAGTAAATAATCAAGGGAAATTAGCTAATCGAACTCTAACATTGGCTTGCCTAGCAAGTGTAGTGTTAGGCGTCATTATGATCCCTAATGTTGGGAATTTGGTTCGTGACAAGTTGGTATCAGAGCAGTAGGTTGCTTAGGTCTCACAATTCACGAACAAACTTGGTAGAGTCTGAAGGATCGGTACGGAGACGTCTATACTTATCTCTTAGAGGCTATGAAGTTAGGAACAATTTCACTTCTATTTTACTCAATCGTGCGAATTTATTCTATCATTGATGATTGAACTCGTCTATTCTTTTCCTCTCACAAATCTCGACAACACGCAAAGCGTCTACAACCGGACAAGAGATGAAGCCCCAATGACAGCTACGATTAGGGGAAGAGACAAAAGCAGAGCTCAGTCTAGAGCTCGAACATAAGCATCTATTGTAAAGCCTCAAATGGGTTTAGACGCGGAGGTTCTAGCTCAGTCGGTACATGTTGGACTATTTCAGATTCCTGAATGATTTATAGCTACTCCAGCGTTGCAGGATGCACTAGTCTGTTTATTGAGGTTGGACAAGTTTACCAAACTATTTCCACTATATTTTAGTGGTACATCTTTTGAGGACCCACATGATTTCCTTGACCGCTGCTACGAAGTATTGCAGAATATGGGAATAAGTTGAAAGCAACGGGGTTGATTAATATAAGTTGTGAAGTTTAACATTGTGGATTATCAGACGTTGTGACCTAGGACTTCGTGCCAAGTGGGGGAGTCCACTGTCAAGGAATAGATTGCGGGGTCATGTGTTATGTTGGTTTTGGCCCGGAATGTATAAGGCCTGAGATTTTGCAAGAGATAAAGCTGAGACTTGCGGTATGTCTGTCTCCTTAATAACCATACACCTCAATACTAAAGGAGTTATATAACCAAGTTTAAATCTATAGAAGGTCTACTCAGCGTGGAAGTCACAATTGCAGATTTTGGGGTGCTCCAGAGGGAGTACAGTGGGTGACGAGCTTCTAGACTATATGGTTCGTGCCAAGATTTATCTGTATAGAGCTCTACTTTTGTGATCATTATGCGTCAATAGGGATGAGAGTTGCCCCAAAAGAATAACGAAGAGTATATGAATAAATGGGGTAGCTCAACAATGTTGAGTCAACATAGTAAAAGAAGAAATTGGTCACCAGTGTTTGTGGCAAGCCTACGAAGAGGACGACCAGCCAATGCAACACCAACTACTTGACTCGGTTCTCATAAATGCTATTGAAAGAGTTTGTTTCTCGGACTCTCCATAATGTGTGGTGCATAAGGTTTGAACGGTTGCGTCAGGTCACCATGACGGTGTCAGAATATGCCATCAGGTTCGATAAGTTAGCCCGTTATACTCCTACTTAGGTTCATATAGCCAGAGAGCAAGTCCACAGACTCATTAAATGACTCAATTATGATCGTAAAATTTTGTACGAATCAGGGAAGGTTGATACTTTATTTCGGCTAGTGGCAAAAATTGTCCTAGACTTGGGAGAGTCATATTTCATCAGAGCACTCACGCTACGTGCCCCATTGCAGTTACAACTCAACTTACATGACCATCTAGGGAAAAAGGGGGTAGGAATGTCGAAGGTGGAGGTCACATTCCTAGAGGTGGAAACCCAGCCGATTGATATATTTTCTATGGTATGGCTGAGGTCGTTACATCAAATGGTGTCATTACAAGTACAATTTCTAGTTATTATAAAGTGACAATTTCCTTAAATTGATTCGGTTATGAGTATCTAAGAAAGTCCTCCTAATATTCTCCACTCATGGGTGAGCTTCGTAACTCTGAAATCTACTTATGTGAATACTTGTATTGAGAAATTCTATGGAGATAGTTATGTCTAGCATTACGTGTTGTAATTTTGTTTAACGGAAAATATTTAAGAGAAGAAAAGGGAATTTTTCGAGTGGCACAATGTGCATATTACTTGTGATTCAGAATTGAGGTCCAGATCTTCGCATTTTAATATGATTTGGTATGTTTAAATCGGACTACGAGCTGCGGTGGAGTTATATAAGGACGAGATCCTTGTGATGAAAATTCTTGTGTTTAAATTCTCCATTGTGAAATTAAAATTTGTACTACAGTATTAATAGGAGTCATGTCTGTTAGGTTTATTCGAAAATTTTTGTATAAAAAGTATCTGTGCATAATTTGCTAAATTCGTGCTATAATTATTGAGCTTTAACCTACAAGGTAGGTGCCTGCCCATGTGGCGTTAAATGAGACACGTTAATTCAGGTATATAATTACGGGGTCTTCATGCATCGCATCTCGTTATCAGTATTGTGAAGGGTTGAAAGGGGATTATTGTTAACGTGAAGTTATTGGATGATTCTGTAATTGATTATTGACGGCTATTAAGATCATATTAAACCGAAAGGGTTCTCCATTCAAATGGTCAGACGAGTGTGGGTTGAATTTTCAGAAGATCAAGATTGCTTAGACTACGGCGCCAGTGTTGGTGTCGCCCACAGGTTCAGGATTGCGCTCCTCTACAACTACCTTTCTCCCAACATGATCACGAACGAAGACAGAGAATTGCGTAGATAGGAGGACGAAACGAACCACTTGTCCTGATCGGAACGATTGAAGAAAGAAAGAGAATGGTGGCTCCTTTCGCCCAGGGGACATCGTCGGAGAACGATCTGTTCCCCTGCGGATCATGGCCTTACCACTCGGTCCCCGATGGCCAGCAGGGGATTCGGTATAGCAGCTCAGGTTCGTTTGCGCTGCGCGTTCCCGCTGGGATGTCCCTTCCGCTTCTCTTTCACTACTTCCCTCATTGGGATTGGTCAAGCTCCTTCACTTATTGCTCGATCCGTGTGCACGGTGTATTGAGGTGCATCTCATATTGGATTAGGTGCAGTATTAATGCATGATGGCAAGGTGATTGCTTATGCGTCTCGATAGTTGAAGGTCCATAAGAAGAATTATCATGTCTATGACTTAGAGTTGGCAGTTATTGTTCACACATTGAAAATTTGGAGGCACTATCTTTATGGAGTGCCATGTGAGGTTTTCACTGACCATCGCAGTCTCCGGTACTTATTCAAGCAAAAAGATCTAAATTTGAGGCAGCGGAGATGGTTAGAGTTACTGAAGGATTATGATGTCACTATATTATATCATCCAGGGAAGGCCAATGTAGTGGTTGATGCCTTGAGTAGGAAGGCAGTGAGTATGGGCAACCTTGCATTTATTCCAGTCGGTGAGAGACTGTTAGCTTCAAACATTCAGACCTTGGCAAATCAGTTCGTGAGGTTGGATATTTCGCCCAGTAGTGTTCTAGCTTGTACAGTCGTTCAGTCTTCTCTAATTGAGCGTATCCCAGAGAGGCAGGATGATGACCCGCATTTGATGGTTCTTAGGGTCACAGTTCGGCGCGGTGGCGCCAAACAGGTTACAGTCGGAGATGATGGTGTATTAAGGATGCAGGGCCG
This sequence comes from Nicotiana undulata, assembly GCA_005239495.1. NCBI lineage: Eukaryota > Viridiplantae > Streptophyta > Magnoliopsida > Solanales > Solanaceae > Nicotiana > Nicotiana undulata. Next base: position 100,156 of record ML284466.1, read on the forward strand.
TATATGTGTGCCTAATGTTGATGGCCTTCGTGAGTTGATCCTTGAGGAGGCTCACAGTTCTAAGTATTCCATACACCCAGGTGCAACCAAAATGTACCAGGACTTAAGGCAACATTATTGGTGGAGAAGGATGAAAAAGGACATTGTGGCTTATGTGGCTCGTTGTTTAAATTGTCAACAAGTGAAATATGAGCATAAACAACCCGGTGGTTGCTTCATCATATAGAGATTACTGAGTGGAAGTGGGAGCGTACCACTATGGACTTTGTTGTTGGATTCCCACGGACTTAGAGGAAATTTGACGTAGTTTGGGTTATTGTGGATAGGCTGACTAAATCAGCATTTCATTCCAGTGGCAAGTACTTATACTTCGGAGCGGTTGGATGAGTTATACATTCGGGAGATCGTTCGCCTTCACGGTGTGCCCGTGCCTATCATTTAGATCGAGGTACGCATTTTACTTCGCACTTTTGGATGGCAGTTCAACGTGAGTTGGGTACCCGAGTGGAGTTGAGCACATCATATCCTCATACTGACGGGCAGTCCGAGCGTACCATTCAGATTTTGGAGGATATGCTCCGCGCTTGTTTTATTGACTTTGGAGGTTCTTGGGATCAGTTCTTGCCGTTAACGAAGTTTGCTTATAATAATAGTTATCAGTCGAGCAGTCAGATGGCTCATTATGAGGCATTATATGGTAGACGATGCAGATCGCCAGTTGGATGGTTTGAGTCGGGAGAGGCTCGGTTACTGGGTACATACTTAGTTTAGGAGGCCTAAGATAAGGTCAAGATTATTTAGGAGAGACTTCGTACAGCTCAGTCTAGGCAAAAAAGTTATGCCGACCGTAAGGTTCGTGATGTGTCATTTATGGTTAGAGAGAGAGTAGTGCTTCGGGTATCGCCCATGAAGGGTGTTATGAGATTTGGGAAGAAGGGTAAGTTGAGCCCCAAGTATATCAGGCCTTTTGAGATTCTTGATAGAGTCGGGGAGCTAGCTTATAGACTCGCGTTGCCTCCAGGGTTATCCTCAGTTCATCCGATATTCCATGTGTCAATGCTCCGGAAATATCATGGTGACCCGTCCCACGTGTTAGATTTCAACTATGTCCAATTGGACATAGACTTGACTTATGAGGAGGAGCCGGTAACCATTTTAGACCGGCAGGTTCGTCATTTGAGATCTAAGAGTTATCCTTTAGTTGGAGTGCAGTGGAAAGGTCAGCCTGTTGAGGCAACTACTTGGGATTCTGAGTCGGACATGCAGAGTAAATATCCACATTTGTTTGCCAATTCAGGTAATTTTCTATGCCTGTGCGAGGACGAACGTTAGTTTTAAAGGTGGAGATTGTGATGACCCAAAGGGTCATTTTATGAATTAAGACCTAATTCCAGGCTTATTAGCCATAAAAAGACTAATTTTAATCACCTCGACTTGTGTGCGGAGTCCGAGCGTGAAACCGGAAAGCTTTTATGTGAAAATATGAGAAATAGTAATTTCTAGAGTTAAAATTTAGTATTAGTTGACTTTGGTCAACATTTTTGGTAAACGGACCCGGATTTATGTTCTGACGATCCCGGGAGGTCCGCAGTAAAATATGAGACTTGGGTGTATGCCCGGAATTGAATTCCGAGGTCCCTAACTTTAGAAAAAAATTTTGAAAAAAATTGTTGTGCTGATTTTTAAAGGAAATAAAGAAATGAATTAATATTTGAACTCCTTGGTATCGGGTTCGTATTTTGGTTTCGGAGTCGATACAAGTTTGTTATGATATTTAAGTCCTATCTGTGAAATTTGGTGAGAATCGGAATTGATTTGACGTGATTTGGACGTCCGGTCGAAAAGTTAGAAAATTTGAGTGTTCTTGAGAAAATCATGAGTTTTGAGGTTAAATTCGTAGTTTTTGATGTTATTTTGATGATTTGATCACACGAGCAAGTCCGTATGATATTTTTAGACTTGCGTGCATGTTTGGTTTGGAGCCCCGAGGGCTTGGGTGAGGTTTGGATAAGTTTAGGCTGTGTTGTGCTTGTTTTTTATGCTTCATCGTTGTTTCTTCAAGCATAAATGATATCACATTAAGAAAATGATCTCCAAATTCAGTTTTTATTGAACCATTAGATCCGTATCGTAATTACGGAGCCATAGTAAAAATAATCATCGAATTTGGACATCGTATGAGGAAGTTATGCTCATTTCCGTATCAAGAAAACAGTGTTGGTTTTCTAGTGTGCCCAGTTCGCAAATGCGACTTTTTCCCAACCTTCTCTTGTTCGCAATTGCGAAGTGTTTCTTCGCTTTTGCGAGGGTCACAATGCGAACCCTGGGTCGCAAATGTGACATCTGCAACCTGTTAAGTGAGTTAAACGGGATTTTCACTCATTTTTCAATTTTCTCAAACCGTAAACCTCCATAGGCGATTTTCCAAAGACTCAAACTTCTCCAAACCATGGGTAAGTGATCTCTAACTAATTTATTTCAATTGCTAACAACTTTTAACAAGATTATAAGCAAAAATCTAGAGTTTTCATGGTAAAAATTTGGTTTTTGGGTAGAACTTAGAAATTTTAAATTTTGGGGAATTGGACCTCGAATGGAGGTCGGATTTCAATATCAATTGTATATCCGGGCTCGAGGGATATTGGATAAACGGGTTTTGGCCCGAACCTCGAGTTTAGGCTAAGCGTGTCCGGGGTTGATTTTCAAATTTGAATAGGAAAACTTAGGAAGGCCACTGTTTTTCAATAAAGATGATTCCTTTAGGATATGATTGACAACATTGAACAAATTGTGCTTAGATTCAAGCGGGTTAGAAGCAAATTCTAAAGGAAAGGCAATATTAGAGTAGTGAAGTGCTTGTTAGATCGAGGTAAGTGTTTGGTTTAACCTTGACTTGAGGGAATAAGAATCCCCAACTTAATTGTTATGTGAAAATGCATGTGTGTGGTGTATAGGTGAGGTCACGAGTATCTATGCACCACCATTGGTCTGCTTACATGATCTCTTCCCCGTTTTTAATTTAATTGCTTCATATTTTTAATTGTTTCATGTTCATTGTTGTTTCTATAATTACTTGGCTTGTTATATTGTTGTAAGTCTTGCTGTAATCATTTTTGGGAAAGTATTAGTTGTTTTTCTTGATTTCATTGTGGTACATAAATACTGAATGGGTTGACATCGTTTTACGAGATATAAATATATATATAAACAATAAACGGTAGTTCTCGCAAACTTCATAAATAATATCTAAAAAGTGAAACCAGCAAGAATATTGTGAAAGGCTTGGCTTAAATCGTGATTTTTTTAATATAAATAAATAAATGATAGTGATAAGGGTGGACAGGTGAAATAAATGATAGTGATAAGGGTGAACATGTGAAATAAATGATAGTGATAAGTGTGGACAGGTGCAATAAATAATAGTGATAAGGGTGGGCAGGTGAAATAAATGATAGTGATAAGGGTGGACATGTGAAATTAATGATAGTGATAAGGTGGACAAGTGAAATAAATGATAGTGATAAGGGTGGACAAGTAAAATAAATGATAGTGATAAGGGTGGACAAGTGGGATCGGGTTGCACGCCGCAACAAGTAATTGATAAGGGAGAACATTTGTGATTTATTGATTTTTAAATACAAAAATTTGGAAAATTTACTGTTTCACTCTATTGTTTCTCATATTATGCACCTTTGGTTATTTTAAAGTGAAGTTTGGAACTTTGGAAAGTCATGTGAGATCTTGGTTACAACTGAGGCATGAAATAGACGACTGAGTTATTTGATTTATTGTGGTAGTTTATCTTTATGGTTTGTGTATATTGTTTTATTGATTTATTATATATATATATTGTCACAGGATATGTTATAATTGCCCGCTTAGACTTATCACTACTTCGTCGAGGTTAGGCTCGACACTTACTCAGTACATGGGTCGGTTGTACTGATACTACACTCTGCACTCTTTTGTGCAGATCCATGTACCGGCCATCGTTAGAGATTTTAGTAGCGGCCATTCTACATTCGAAGACACGAGGTATATCTGGCGACGTTCGCAGATCCCTAGAGTCTCCTCTTAGATCATTGAGATAGTGTTATATTTTCTCAAAACAACTATATTATTCTTTCAGCCCATTATTTGTAGTAATCTTAGAAGTTCGTGAATTGTGACACCAGACCCTGGGGTAGTCTTAGAGTTATATATATAATTAGTTCGTGGCTCGATTTATTTATCTGTTTATTATTTTATATTTGGAGTTAGTCGTTGGAATTCGTTAGATTAAGATTGCTTTAAATTTATTTATTATGTTTAAGTAAATAATCAAGAGAAATTAGCTAATCGAACTCTAACATTGGTTTTTCTAGCAAATATAGTGTTAGGCGTCATCACAATCCCTAAAATTGAGAATTTAGATCGTGACAAAATTAATACAATAAGGATCGCTTGGTTCACTGTCTAGTTTATGCATGCTTTGTTATACTGAGGAATAATACAAGATTTATTATGCGGTGATTGCGTTACTTAATTAAGGATATTCCCCCCCTTGGATACTCTTATTCTATGTTTGTTCCCACCGAAGGATGAATCGGGAACACACATAGAGTGTTTAGTATTCCAACATCGAGTCTCTTGAGTTTATAAACTGGTTTTGTTTTATCCATAAAAGTTTGATTTTGATTTATATCATTTGGCAACTTATAAAGAAAAGAAAAAAACAATAGCGTTTCTGCTAAGTAACACAAAATAATGACCAAAATCTTCCTTTAGTATCTTGTTCTTCAAAATTCTCTCTTGATTCTTCTTGTGATTTTGTAACGATATTTTAATATATGAAGGAGTGATCCTATTTATAGTCATGAGAAGATAGAGAAGTTATATAGAAGATTTCTATTTTTTAAACAAAGAAATTATATCGAAAATAACTCACTTTTTTTTATTTTGATCGATTCACTGAGTCATCAAAATAATTACACTGATCTTTTGATAAAAACACTTTTAATAGATTATAATATGTCACGACATATTTGGTACAATTTTATTGACATTTTCAGTTGACTTTGAATCCTGTATATTTTGGATGTAACCATTTTCTTCTTTGTTTGACTTGGTGTACTAATTCATTTGAAAGGTGGTGCCTAATTTATATTATTCTATAATATTCATTTGGACTATAATTTTTTTAAATTTTGGATACAAATCAATTTTGTTATGATAAATAAAGTAAAATTTAAAGGCATACAATTGATAAAAAGACAAACTCAAAATCTGTGGTAACTTTAAAATAATTCATTAAATATATCTCATAGCAGTTTTGATCCTTTAAGCTTGCCAATAAAAAACTCTGGTGGTTAGATTTAATAAATAAATAAGAAAAATGTAACAAAAATTACTGAAAAAATCCCATCAAATTTCACAAACTACAACGCTAGAAACCAGACACCTCAAAAAACTGCATCAAACACTAAAAATAGTAGGAATTGCAAAATTTACACTTCCTCTTGTAGTTTCTCATTAAAACTATTTTTTCACAGTCCCATTAAATATACTAATAATCAAAGTGTGTTAAATATTTGATGAACACCAAAAGTATTTATTTTTGACAAATTTAAAAGACCAAAACTACTTAAACATATATGGGTCGTTTGGTAGGAGGTATTAGAAAAAATAATACAAGTATTAGCTTTATGCATTATTAATATCTTGTTTGATACATTTTTTAAAATTGTGTATAACTAATATTTGTATTAGTTATACATCATACTTGACATTATCCTATGCATAAGTAATGCATAGAAAACCATGGGATTAGTAATACCAAGGTTTTAATGCATGCATTAGCATGGTTAAAGAAATTGTCCTTAAAATCCCTTAAAACTAGAGAATATGGAGGGCATTTTTGTAATCAACTATTTTTCTTAAAAACTATGCAATGCATTATAATTTTAATACACCATGCCAAACAGTAGATAAGAAATAATATTTGCATTACTAACCTATACATTACTAATTCATAACACTTTATTCCGCACTATTTTTATACACCCGACCAAACTACCCCATAGGGATTATTTTAAACCTACTCCAAACTTTAAAGACCATTTTTAACTTTTGAGAAAGAACCGGGTTGAAGTTGCGTCAGTAGAGAAGGTGGGCCTATCCATTTTTGCAGTCCGAATAGAACATACCATTTCCTCTCATGGACATACAGGTCCCTCAATCTACAGAGGACCGAAATTCCTAACTAGAATCAGCGATTCACTTCTGCTAGTGTTCACAAACGCGGAGCTATCAGTTTTTTCCCCCATTCAAGCTCCCGACATCGGTAATTAATCTTCAAAATTCAGCTTAGACTTGTTAAAATTTCAATGTTATGCACACTCGTGTACAATTTACGGACAAAATCTCATTGTTTGAATGATCCAATTATGCAAAGTGAATGATAAACCCTAGGTACGTTACTCTTCAAAATTTTGATTTTTTAACTTGTTTAAGTTTTTGCTTTTTTTAGTTTCCAGGTGATTGAGCTAGCTATGGAGATGGAATTTTTCACGGAGGCAATGCCGGAAGAAGAAAGCTGTTCTTTTGATGAAAATAATGACGTAAGTTATGTCGTCACTCTCTGTTAATTGGTGTTGCTATGTAACCCGTGGGTTTAAATAGAAAAACTAAACAATGAATTGTAATGTGCCTAATCATTTGATGTACAGTGTTCTTTTCGAAAATGGACTATGGTCCCAGATGCATTCTTTTCAGTTCATTTATTGAACCGAAGATCCTTATATTGAAGCATATATGGATTTCATTGCAGGATTATTCGAGTTTGGACGGTGAAAGATGTGGGATATGTATGGATGTTGTCATTGACAGAGGAGTTTTAGACTGCTGTCAGCACTGGTATTTACATCACTCTACGTAACATTAGAATAGAGAAGGAAGTGACTGTAGTTTGACATAAATGGATTGTTCAGTGCATTTATCTTTGAGATTCCATTGGCTTCTCCCTTTTGTCGTGTTATGCATTGTTCTCTTTCCTCTTTCCCTTAAGCGAAGTCAGTTGACTTACTCTGCTCTTCGTGCAATCTATTTACGCAACCCTTTCCCTTCACGACAAGCCTAAGCTTACTATTTTTATGATCGCATCTTTTCAAATGTGCCTGCAATAGTATGTGGTTTCAGAAGTTTCAGTGCCTGGCAGCATGCATGAAAAAGTTTTTCTCGGGTGTTAGTTATGGTTTGTTCTCTTTAAGTAGATGTTTTGCAGAATAGTTCAGTTACGACGTTTCAATGTTTGTCTAAATTATTTATGACTTGTCAGCATATTTTCACTCTGGTAATCAGCTATATTCTTGACCGGCCTAGTTGTTTCTGATACTTAGTTTTTTTGGTGATACCACATCACCCGAAATTATGAGAATTTCCAGTTCCATGACTTTTGTCTTCCTGTTCTGTTACTGCTTACGATGAGTTGTGTGATATTGTGAGACCAATTACCGTACCATAGGAAGTAAGATTTTAGTTAAATGTTTGTGAATGTGGACATTACTCAGATTAACATGTCAAATGTTGACTTTTTTTATCCAACCTCTAACTGCTTGTACAAATACAAATTATGTCCCAAGCTCTTCATTTATATTTCAGGTTTTGTTTTACCTGCATTGACAACTGGGCTACCATCACAAACTTATGCCCACTTTGCCAGAGTGAATTTCAATTGATCACTTGTGTGCCTGTGAGTAACTGAAATTATTGTTGTTGCTTCACATTGTTTTTATCGTATTTTTCAATTCATTAATGAGTTCAACAATGTCTTAGGCCTCATTTGTTTGCACTTAATGGAGGTCTGAATCTTAATCATTCAGATCTCAGACATTAAGTGCGTTTGTTTTTAAAGTCTGAATCTTAATTATTCAGATTAAGATCGTTAAGTGTGTTTATTTTTTCTCACAACCACTTAATGGGTCGGAATAGGTGTGTATCATCAAGATCTATAACAGAGACTTAATTTCATTAAGATGGTATCATCCATATTCATTATTAACTGCCGCCACCGCCTACCATTATCAACTACCACCATGCCGGCACCGCCTACCATTATCAACTACCACCACCATCATGCTCAATCGTAGCCGCCACCATTGTCGACTACCACCACCCACTATCCCCACCACTCCCACCACCATCAATCTCAACGACAACCAACACTCATCCACCTCAACTAACACAACTAACTACCCAATCACCATCATCAGTATAAACTTCCACCACCCACCACCATCTTCCTCAATCACAACTACTACCACCACCACCCGCCATTATTAAATATCACCACCTACCACCATTATCCTCAATCATAATAACTACCACTACCAATCGCCACTAGCTACTACCCTAAACTACCACCATCAACCAAATCTACCACCAAGCACCGCTTTTAGTCGGTATTCACAAGCACTACCGTTAGCCATCACCACCGGCAACTATCATATTTTAAAAAACTATATATTTTAGTGACAGAATATTAGATTAATTAGTATTTTATTTGAATTTCATGTTTATTAATTTTCAAATAAACGTAAATTTTATACTTTCAGATGTTAAAAATTAAACAGTCTTTAATCAATTAGTATTCGGATTTTAATACACATCTTAACATTCAGATGTCTTAATCTTAATAAACATCTTAATATTCAGACGTGTATTCAAATTCAGACGTCTTAATTTAAAAAACAAACAAATGAGGCCTAGTTACATACTATCATTTAATGGCTTGATCTTTGTTTGCCGATGGTTCTGAGGTTCTTTTTCCCATCTTAAGTCAGTTCTGAAAGCTTTCATTAATGCTTACTAATTTTCATGAAGGTTTTTGACACCATTGGGGGCAGCCAGACTGATGAGGATTTATATACCAGGTTTAGTTTTAGTTTTTGGTACTCTTTCAAATTTATACTGCCTTTCCAGGGTAGGGGTAAGCCTGCGTACATCCTACCCTCCCCAGACCCACTTGTGGGATTACACTGGGTTGTTGTTGTTTCAAATTTATAACAATCCACTACATCTTTTTCGGCGATGGTCGTTATGCATTGCAATAAAAGAAAGATTCAGTTAGATTCATTTTCTTGTTAATTTGATTGGAGGAAAGAAGAGAGGAACCTTATAATTGGCAAAAGCACTATCTGCAACTCTACACTTGTTGTAAGAAGCATCATGCAATGGGGAGTTGATCTGTGAATGTGTGGTCTTGAAATTGTTCGAGTTATAAGATTGAACATGATGTAATATGGATATGCTAGCCAAAAATAAAGAATATGTGAAGAACTTAAATAAAGCCACAAAACGAGAGAACTTGAGAAAGCCTCAATTTAGCTGGCTCAAATAAAATCACTTGGCAATGACAAGTGAAAATCTAATTTCCTTTTGCAAATCCTTAAAACCCCTACATATGTATTTCTCCACAAATGTGAGAACTAGAAAGTGTCAGTCGTGCTGGTTCAAAGGAAATCATTTGGCAGCCACCAGTATAAATTTTGCATCTATTTGCAAATCCTGAAGACCCCTACCTGTATATTTCTCCACAAACGCGAGAAAATGAGAAAGCCTCAGTCGTGCTGGTTCAAAGGAAAGCAGAAAGCAGTTGGCATTCACAAGTGAAAATGTAATACCTTTATGCAAATCCTTAAGACCCCTATGCCCCTACCTATAGATTTCTACTCTACCTCAAGGGATTGTGAGATAAGATCTTCACAATTCCTTCTTCCTTCTCGAAATGGATGCTAAATATTTTCTACAATTTGTATTAGGAACTTTTCTTGTGCTTCATGATTCTACACGGCTGACCTAATGACTATTGACTATCTGGAATACTCAAAGAGTTCTACTTATAAGCTCTTTCTACGCCCATGTTTTGGTCATTGGTACAGGCATATGATGGTGTTTTACAACCACTTCCATAAGTAGCTGCATAGTTGCAGCTCATAGGATGCTGCAAATCTGTACATTTAGATAACTCCTTCACTATTATCAGAAATCTCAACTTTCTTTTTGAAGCTGATGCTGGATTTTCTAGATTCGCGCACTTGCTATTTGAAGTGCTCTTGCCGCCTTCTGTATCATTATTGCTCTTCCTTAGTTTGAAAACTTTGGACCTTGAGGTTTAAGGTTGTTGAGTATGGAAATGGTGAACGCTTCTAGCCATAGTAGAGTTTTAAAATTTAACATCCTAAAATTTCTTCAGAGATACATTAACCAATTTTTTTTTTTCTCCACAGGTACTTAAGTATAGATCTTCAATCTTATATCATGCATATCTTACGAAAATATATAATTTAATAATGTTCATTCTCTAGCAGTGGCTTGATTAGTTGCAAGCATTTACTATCGATATAACTTTCTGATCTTTGCAGAGATGATGATTGGTCCATTGAGGGGAAGACTAATACTCTTTCATTCCCATCATACTATATCGACGAGAATGTGAGTTACCATGTTCAATTGACTACGAATAATTGTTTTCCACCCTTGCTACTAGAACCTCAAATCTCTGTGGGAGCCATACCCATGGAAACCAATAGAGAATAAATACACTGCGAAATCTCATGACTTTCGTTTGATCAGCTTAGAGTTGTCGAGATTCCTCCTTGGTTCTGTTTTTTCTCTTTTCCCGAATCCTAGTTTTCTCTCTTGGGGGCTGGTTGTATGCAAATCATGTAAAGCTGTGTTACTTTTTCACTTTTTTGAGATGCAACATAGTATGTGATCTCATTTTGTCTTTCCATGTTCCAGTGCACCAAATTGAAATTCTAATTGGTGAATGTGTGGTTTCATGCTTCGAAAAGCTGATATTGTATTTCTTGTGACCCTCACTGCCGTCATATCAGTAAGATACTCTTGTATATTAATGAAACAGAATTTTGCAAGAAGTGGTTGTCTCTTCTTGGAGTCTTTGAAATCTTACGGATTTTTTTGAGGGTTTCCATGACTCTATTTGTGTCATATTGTGTTATAGTTTTGGAAGTCAACTTTTTATCTGTAATTACTACGCTTTGTCTTTTCTAGGCAGTTGTCTGCTTGGATGGAGATGGCTGCAAAGTTCGGGCCGGATCAGTTACAAATGAAGGAGATCTGAATCTTGATACGTCAATTGCTTGTGATTCGTGTGATATATGGTATGATAATATATCTATTTTCTTAATCTAATGGTATGTTTTGCTAAAATAATTACCAACTGCTAAGCTGAATAGTTCTATGTTCTGGATTATGTGAAGATGTCAAGATGAATACAGCCCTATGTTATTTTGTCGTCCTTCCCTGTCTTGCTTATTGCCTGTTTAGAGTATGTTAGAATTTGTGTATACAAAGCGCTGATGGCACAGAATATTGTGATTATTCAGAGGGTTTATATAAAATTGATAGCATTGTTCTTATGGAATTAAGATTCAGTAAGGAGAGTGATCTATGGATGGATGCTCTAAGCTTTTGCAACTTGGAATTTGATGAGAGCTTGAGAAGCACTCCATGGGCCTCGTAAGGGCACACTCTTTATTGTGAACTTCTTGAAATATTTTACATATTACAAAAAGTTACTATGTCCATCTCAAAATTTGTCCTACTTTGACTTACACATTACTATATATAATAAGAGAGAATTAAAGGTCTTTTGTAGTCCTCACATACATTTCCAAAAAAAATATAAACTTTTCACTTAATTACTTTTATGGCCTGGTCTTATTTTTAATGTCAAATTTACTTTTTGTTTTGTGGTTTACAGCTTGCCATATCACTTAATGTCTCAGTAACACGTGTGAGTTTGCTGCAACAGTAGGCCCTATTTAATTTGTAATTTACACGTTAAGCAAGGTTAAAGGCTATTATGGTCAATGGACCCCACGTAAATTTGTCATTCCCACACATTCCTACGTACATATTTCTATTAGAATGATTATGTGAGCCTCGCCTAAGTAGCTACTATTAATGATTATTATCATCTCACATCCAACTCACCATTAAACAGTTACCCTTATTAAACATTACACTAATTATGTAACTTTAAAGTGTATTACATATTCTTTTCTCTTGATTTAATAATGTTTAGAAGCAAGTAAATATTTTTTGGCTTAATATTCTATTTATAATAAGGGGCAATAGAAAGTTTTTTTCCCGTCCTCACATTCAAGTTTTCATAATCATTGCCCTTAAAGTTGCTCTTTTTTACTCTATCAATTTTGTGGGCGTTGAGTTAATATAACCACTTTTAAGTCTATTTTGTAATTCTATGGTTTCTTATAGGAGATAGTACATACTATCTTCCTACAATCACTTCTCACCCTACACTAACCTTCAAATGGAGTCATGGTTGCATCTTAACCAAAATGTTTGGTTCTATACTTCGAATCGTTGAAGTGCTATAACTTTAAGTACCTTTACCTTTACAAATTAAAGGAAAACATGTAAGCATCCAAACTCCAATTTATCGGTCTTCATAATTTTATCGCTACATTAGCAAAAATGCATCGTTTAAAAGTGAAAAGGATCAAATATTAACAAGATGAGTAAAACATATTAAGCCTAATATTTTTAAACTCTTTTGGCGTGTGGACATTTATAGTTTTTTTTTTGTTAAGAACATTGTAGGAACTTAAGTAATGTTATTCCCAGTTTCTTTGTGTGTTGATACGAGTTCTACGAAAATCTCTTAAATATGATACATGGTATATCAATTCGGGATTCACAAGGAATACCAGACTGAAAACGGGCTGGTGTATTTAAAATTTATCTTGATTTTAATTTGAGTATGTTCGATTATTTTTTATCAGGAGAAATACGATATTTGGTGAAAATTTAAAACATAATACAAATTGTTCCTTTTAATCATATGTATTACTTTTTGACTTTGAATTTGGGCCCGGGCTCAGCACGGATTTACTGCAACTAGTATATATATATATATATATATATATATA